>JAJOOS010004320.1:0-75057 GCA_029582725.1 Solanum chiquidenum | reverse complement strand
ATCTTGAAGAACAATAGGTTATATAATGTTCTAAGGGACTTATACTTCAGCTTAGACGAATTTCCTAAGAGGAGGTGTCAAAATATAGTCTCAAAGGTAAGGCTAGTCACATGTACAGCTGCCTCCAAAAGGTGGCTGCCCAAAATAAAAGGTTGGCTGCCCAAAATGCATACATATATACCTATATGTATAACCCTCACCTCCCTATCAATTTATACATAATTCTAATTAGAATATTACGTAAATACCCTAATACAATCCCTTAAATTACGATCACAATTATGTTAAGCAAGATTTCAAATATAACATTATTTCAAGTTTCCAAAATGAGAATAAAACATATGTAGTAATTAAGCAGTGGTTTATTGACTTGCGACATCTAGTTAGCATTTTTGGGGTGTTACACCTTCACTAAGTTGGACCTTTTAAATAAGTAAAACTTGAGTTTTATTTTCGCAGATTTCGTCGAGGATCAAGTTCGCGACGCGGAGGTGTTCCCGCAAGTGTCATAAATTAAATTCCGAGACAGTAGAGTCCGCGACATGTCCGCTACACGGACATGCTCCCTCCATGCACAACTTGCAAGCTGCCTTGGCAACTTGTTTAGGCAAGGGTTGGGTTCCTCCTCGGGGACCCTTAGGGTGGTCACGGGTTGTCGTATTTGAACGTTTTGATCCTAAAAATATTTATTAAGACACCCTACCTCCACTGATTTTTGAATCCAAGCAACACATAAAAACAGGCATAACATACTAGAACACACCAACACGTAAAAGACTAGTTTCCGAACGTCTTGGTCATCCCTTGACGTTTGACTTCCAAACTCTTTAAAACTAACTAAAAAAGGCTATTCTTCATTATTTTAACAAGTTATTAATGCATAAAACCCATGTGAGGCTCTACTTTATCCTACTTCAGTTTGAGGGGTGTTACAATATCCCCTACTTAGGAACATTCGTCCTCGAATGACACTTAAAACACATCCGAGGACTCAATGACCCAAGTAGCATCTCACAATACACAACATACCACATCAACATAAGAGCACACATCAAGGAGGAATATCAACTCCACATAAAAGGCTCAAAACAACTTTATGCAATTCAAGAAAGTAACAACACATTTACCAGCTCCTTATGCATCAACTTTAGTATGTCCCATTTCAGTGGAGGAACTTCCTTCTCCAAATCATCATATCATATAGGAATTTAATCCACAACATCACTATGCTCAAAACTCTTTACTTCACATAAGTAAAGGAGGAACTACCTTTTCCATATTCAATGACCATCAACACATATATTAAGCAATCAACAAGACATTTCTTTAACAAGACAACATCAAGCATGCTCATTACAACTTAAGCATGAATTTTCACAAAAATATGCACATACAAGGAAATCGTGTCATAATCATCATTGTCATTTCCAACACCAAAGAAACACAACATGAAACTATCTCATTAAAGCACATTATGCAACTTTATCATAAAAAATCATTTAAGCATGCACTTCAAATCAACTCATGCAACACAAGCAAGTAGAAACTTTATTCACCGACTCATAATGCATCAACTACATAGGCCTTTCTCATGTTCGTAGGAGGAACTACCTTCTCCTAATCATGACATGATATTTACCCATTCTATATCATCATAGGGTCCAATATGCCATGGCTTTCAAATGCACACATAGACATGATCAACATTTCCACTCATGAGGCAATTCAGCAATTCATACTAGTTGCAACCTAACATGAGGATTACAGATCATCTACTAGTCTTATCATTTAATCATCATACTATAAAGAACATACTTGTCATTACCATATTTAGTTATTTTCAAGGAGGGACTACCTTCTCCTAGTCACAACATACACACATGGCATCATAGAAGTAATAAGCAAGCATTACACAAAGGTCAATTCATTTAAGGAGAAATTCTCAACTTCTACCCTAAGCATGCTCATACTCTCTTCCTCATGAAGTCAAGAGTGCATTCACCATATAAAGATGCATATTGACATGAGAAACATGAATTTTAATACTAAAATTCCATTTTTATGTAATAGAAATCCTTCAAAACATGCATAACATAATGTCCTCTAGGACATGCATAACATACGGAGATCATGCAACTCATAATCATATGCAAGACTCCAAAACATGAACAAGCTACTAGGAACTCTTTGGTGTCAAGCTTGAATAAGAATAGAAGGAAAATATAAGGATATCCACAACCTTACTACTAACTCATCATCCCCCACTTAGGGTAAACCCATCTAAGAGCACATTAACATAACCAAGAGAACTATCACTTACCAACAAAGCACAATGTCCCCCTCTTGGGATCAAGTTATGCAAACTCCTTTAATCATTACCTCCTTCATCTCTAAAGTAGGAACCATTCTCCACTAAATATTCACTATACTCCCTTAGGTGAGGATTTCAAGAATCCAAAAAAATGAGTATCTATACCACTCCACTTCATATCTATCACCCAAAGTGGTTCTCAACATGGAGAAGTGTAATTCACATGCATAATCATACTTCATGTGTTGACATAAGTAAAGTCAACCTTAACATGCTTTCATATTAACATACATAGACCATAGTCTTCATTACATAAAGAGCCTAATCGTAACCTCCCTTAGAGTCAACTTGTGCAATGCATAAGTAGGGTCCATAGTCCTACCTACACTAAGTAACTCTTCAAGAAATCATTACTAAAGTTCATATTCTTATCTTAGTTCATTTCTTAACTTTCGGGAGACATTGTCATAACCGACAGAGACCATATGAGCTACATGGAATTTGGTGTTCTACTCTCACACCGAAAAGAGAGGGTACTACTTTCCAAAGTAGGACCTACATACATAATAATTATCTAGTGGATCCACTAAGCTAAGACCTACAGGGGCACGTAGTTATGGAACAAGGAGATTGCTACTAGAAAACCTTGACTTGCTAGCATGAATTTTTCACTGTGCATGATTAATGAAAAGCTTAAATTTTGAGAATATGAGTTTAGTTGATTGATTTCTACTTGTTTATGTGCATTAAGTATGAGTTGTATATAGACTTCATAATAAGATGTTTTGAACATGCTTTAGCTTGGAGTTGATGTTTTCTACTCGGATATGTACATTTATGTAAATGCATGCATGATGGGATGTCAAATTAAGTTTATACCTTCCTTATGATGTCTTCAATCTCATACAAGGATGAATGTCCCCAAGGGGGAGATATTGTAACATCTCAAATTTGAAAGTGCAAAAATTCAGCTTTTGTAGGATCTAGTGCCAGTACTGTCGAAGCAACCCAAGGCCCGTGGACTGACTCATGGTTCATAGGTCAACTCCGTGGTTGGCTCGCCCAGGTTCCAATAAATGACAGCTTTCAGTACTTTTTCGATGGTTCACCAGGATGGTATGTCATTCAATGTATGAGCCGTAAATAGGTTACATAGGTGAGTCTAAAACTTAGAGAAAATCTAGCATAAAAAGTTGAAACCTAGGGTCGGGACCCATGGACCGTCGTTGGAACCACGGTCCATGGGTGGGTCCCGTCATTCAAGGTCCAAATTCCAACCTCTGATCCCAACAACGCCAAACCAGACCGGTATGTGGTCTTACATATGGACCGTCGATCTGGCCATCGATGGGTGCTAGCATTTATTTTCTTAAGGTATTTTGGGACTTTTTCTAATTATTATAGCTTAATACTATGTCGTTTTACCCTTCATCTGAACCCCTATATAAGTACTTTTACCCCCCAATTTCCCCAATTAAAATCATTCTCTAAAATTCCTAAAGAAAGAACAAGTCTTCCACTTAAAAATTTCTCTCTCTAGAAGTTGAAAAAGAAAGCTAGGTTTTGCAAGTCAAGTCTCCAATTCCACAATTGAAGTCAAGCTTCTGGCATTGAGATTTGATAGATTTCATCTATGGATCCCTTTCCATTATGGAGTTCCTAAATTCTCCTATTTACAAAGCTAGAAATCCCCAATTGAGTTAGGATTTTCTTCCATGTCATGGGTTCCGTTAAATGTTGATTTACTTAATTGATTTAGGAGCTTTTTCAGATAAATTGATATAATCTAATGGTTTTTTGATGAATCCACATGAATCTATGCCTTAGCCATGTTTTCTAGATATTGATGATTGGAAGTGTGTTTTGAACTATGAAAGATGAATTATGGAATTATGCATGTTCTTATGTTATTGATGAGATATGATGTAGACTGCTTTCAGAGTAAAAGCATATATTTTGTTGTTGTAGTTATTTTTTGTGAAAGGATTGCTCATATAACTATTTAATGCATGAATGTGAAAGGTTTTCTCACATAAAGGATTCTAAGGATGAAAGGTCTTCTCACCTAAAATTAATCAAAGGTAAGGATCTTTTCTAATGAAACCTAGCTAGCATTGGTTTCTTAATTATACCTTTCCATGGATGACATATGACTTAGCTTGGATCGGCAATATGACGTGCCCTTCCATGGATAATAAGAACAAGTGAAGAAAATGACTATTCGGTGGGATTTACGCATAGCACCAAGAGGATATTGAGATGGGAGCTCTCCTTTTAGTAGAGGTCGGGTTTCTAGTAGCAATCTCTTTATACCATACCCATGTGCCCCCATAGAATGATTGTCTTAGATAAACAATAACTAGTGGATCCACCTAAGCTAGAAGTTCGTGGTCTCACCTCAACATGTAGGCATCCCTTTTCGGTGTGGGGTAGATACCAAATTCTGTATTAATAGCTCACATGGTCTTATATGTCTGTTAAAGGTAAATCTCCCACAATAATGAACTAAGGCTACTTCAAGAAGTATCTCACATGTGATTCAAGATGCTGTCTATTTGCATTGACCATGTTTTATGACTTATTTCTTCTAGCCTTTATATATCATGTTTTAGCTTGGTCTTTGCATACAATGAAGATATTCCCTTTTCAAGCATGTTTTCAAATGTTTTATGTATGACTTTCATACTTGGAACATGTGTTTTACTAACGCATACTCTTGCCTAAATTTCCCCAAATGTAATGTCCGACCTTACGGATTCACACTTCCGTGGATAAGGATCTCATATAGATGAAACAAGATTGGTGAGTCATCATCTTCCGAGGATCGAGCTTTATTTCCCGTTTTTGTCTTTACTTTTAATTTTGGAACTTGATGTATGGGCTACACCCTGATCATTCTTATGAACTAGATGGCTTTGTGACGATGTTTAGGCTTCCACTTTTCTACATAAAACCCTTAGTGTTGAAACTGTATTTTAAATCTTTTGATATCTATAATCTTGTATGATGTATGCAAAGTGGATTTTATGGGGCCTCTCAGAGTCTTTGGTGAGTCGGAGATTTCTACTCATTAATGGCTTAATATTCAAGAATTAGTGTCCTCAATGCATATTTTAAGCTCATACATGATGTTAATGTTTTAATATGCACCATGACGGTAAAAGAGCAAGGCAAGGACATTATGAGGTAAAAAGGAGCAAAAAATGCTTAAAGGGTTGAAGGAAAGCAAAGTTGGTTCTCGCCAAACCCATACAACGACTCGCCGAGTGAACCTTCAGCTCGCCTAAAATTCTAGCATGCCAGCCCTTGTATAATACCGACTTGATGATCAAAGGAGTAGTTCGGTGACACGCCAAAGATATTGGCGATGCCGGCCCAGCTCGCCGAAGACTACAAAAACATTGGGTGAAAAGCCACGCCAAGAAGGCGAGAAGAGGAGCACTTGGCTCGTCGTCGATCAGGTTGGTGAGCCCGCCTTACTTTGCTGTAAGTTACAAAACAAATTGGTGGAAAGACACACCAAAAAGGGGAGAAAGGGAGCACTCAGGGCACCGTCGATCAGGTCGATGAGCCCGACTTAATTTATCGAGTTGACTTCGTGCTAGAATTCAGGGAAGGTATAAATACAATTTTTAAAAGAGCTGGCAAGATCGCTACATTGTTCACTATTAGGTTTTTGAGTTTTGACATTCTAGAACACTGTTTTTACATTTTTGAACAAAGATTTAGATTTTGTGATATTTTTATCTTTAATTTGTGCATTTGGAGACTTGTGGGTCGTTGCCCAATCTGATGGAATACTTTGTTGGTAATGATTTCTTATTTTTAAGTATGTTTGGCTAAAACCATCATTCTTGGGGGTGTGATTATGTAGTCGAATGCATTAATTAGGTAATGAGTGTTGTTAGTTATTGATTTTATTGTTGTTTTGACGTGGGTTCAATTAATAGTTTGTGTTTTAATTTAGGAATTGTAGTTCCAAATGCAATTCTAGCTTAGTACTCTATACTTTCTTCAGAAAGAAGTGCTAGAGTTGAACTATAAGTTGATGACTATTTTGATTGCATTATTACGAATCTTGCTTGAGAAAGTGTATTTGATTGCAATCTTGCAAATCTTGCTTGAAAAAGTGGATTGATAAAGGCAATGGATTGTTCGATTGTGTTTTTGTTGTTGAGGTTTGAAAGAACTCACTTGATTAGCAATAGTAGATTGAAAAAATAACTATTGTACTTAAAACCTAGCCTACCCACTAATATTCAACAACTTTGAGTAACTAGTACTCACCTACTACGCGAAATTAACACTCAACTTATCACACTCCCAAGAAACCTTCTCTACTTGTTTACTCCCGATTTTTAGTAGTTATATATTTTTAGTCCAATTCCTCCCATTCGATACTAATCATTAAAACATTATGATTTACTTTAGTGTTGCGACAACTCTACTTCTACAAATGATTAGAACACTATTCTACTTCTTAATTGAATTCTTTATTGTATCACTCCCTATTGGATCTACCCCAACTCTTAGTTGGGTTTGTACTTGTTAGCGACCGCCTACACTTAGAATTGGATTAAGTGTAGTTGATATATGAGACCACGATTTGGACTCATTTAGGGCATTATTCATATAGATTTAGCATCCTCAAATGCATATATTGTGCCAATAACTGATGTAAAATCCTTGTTTTTCAAGTATTTGGATTTGGGAACAAAGCATGGACACTAATGTGCAAAAAGAAAAAAAAAACAAGCTAAAAAAATGAAGAAATGAAGACCTGGTGATCGTCGATGTCACTCGGCGAATTGCCAAGTTGCCACTCTACCGCCTGAAGTTACAAAATATTGGAGCTAAAATGGGGGTAAATTTGGCGAGCAGCAATTCCATTAGGCGATTCGCCAATCCATTCGGCGAGGAATAACGAGGTCGCCAAAAGTGCCGATGGAAATTCAAGCAAGTGTTGATAGGCGAGATAAAAGGAAAATGGGTGACTCGGCGATTCACCCGGTGATCTCGATCTGGATCACCTAAAATTACAGTAGCCGGACTAAGAAGTAGTGAAAAATGAAAGCGAGAGGAAGGACAATTGGCGAGTCGCTGAACGTTTGGTGAAGCCCGACTTACCTCACCGATTGGTCTTAAATAGCGACACATAAAACTTGTTTAAATTGAATTTTGCTAGAGAGAGAAGGCATTCAGAAACGTGAGGAACAAAAGATTGAGGGAAAGACCGCTGCTAGAGACTATTCCATAGTGATTTTAGCAAAATTTTCTTGGAGATTTTGTAATAGAGGAGATTTTTAGTTGATTTTCACTTTAAATTCTATTTTGTACCCAACTATGGAAAACATGATGAATGTTGATTTTACTCTTTTTACTATGATTAGCAAAAACCCTCTTCTTTGGGTTTTGACTATGTGACCAATTGTTGAGTTGTACTAATTGGGTGTGTTTGATATGCAAATAATGTTGTTAAATTGAAGTGGGTCTGATTTTCTACTGCATTGTGAGGTCATCTTTCCTGATTAGTGTATCAAGTTCAGTGTTTTGTGCTTGATCGAGAGAGAAGTGTAAGACCAAAGCTGCAAATTCACCATCCTTAGTAGTGGGTCTACATGATTTCATCTTGAGAGAGTGAACATGGAATCTATCCTTTGTATCTAGCTCGAGAGAATGGATTTGATAAGGACAAAGGTTGGGCATCTATTGTTTAGTGTTGAAGTTTGAGAGAATTTGACATAGATAAGGTAATTGTTCGAGAGAAAATTGCTTTACACATAGTCCTACCTACCAACGAAAATTTACCATATTATGAGAATCATTGTTCATTCACTAAGTTGAATTCAATAATTGGTTGGTCAATTCCCCAAGTGTTACCTCACTATTTGATTGTTTTGAGTTAAGTGTTGAATTGAATTGATAATTATAACCCGAAATTTGAAATGCAAACAAAAAAGGTGCAATAAGTGTTCAGTTAAAGAGTTTGTTGTCATATTTCCATGATTGAATTCGAAGGAAAAGTTACTCTCTATGGGATCGACCTCAACTCACTCAGTTGTGTTATATAACTGACTAATAATCATTGACACTTAGTATTGGATGAAGTGTCCTGATACGTTAATCAAAATGGCGCCGCTGCCGGGGAGTAACATTACTTAGAATTCTTTGATTGAAGATTTGATTTGTGAATTGTTTGGCTGTAGTTGAATTGGCTTAGGCTACATTGTGCAGTGTTGGTTGGACTACATAGAAGTAAAAGTTAATGAATAAGAGGTGAATGGTAGTCAAGCAGGTCATCGGGACTGCATCGACTATATCAACAGTGTTTACAACCCATCTCAAGCAGTTGAAATAGGAGCAATTTGCATACCACAAGCTGATGGGAATGAAATATTTGAAGTCACTAGCACAACTCTTCACCTCCTCGAAATTATGGGACTATATAGAAGGATAGAGCACAAAGACCTGCATGAACATGTAAGAAATTTAACAGAGGTGTGCAACCCATTTTTATTGAAGAATGTGTCACAAGAGCCAATTCGACTTTGATTATTTCCATTATCCTTAACAGGGGAGGCTAGCAAATGGCTAGCCGAGTTACTAAGCAATTCCATCACATCATGGGAGGAGCTAATTATAGCATTCAGTACAAAGTTTTTTCCTCCATTATGGATGACGAAACTTAGAGATGATATTCAAGGTTTCATACGATGGGAGGGGGAACCCATCCATGAAATGTGGGTGACGTTTAAGAAACTCCTAATTAAATGCCCAACTCATGGGCTACCAAATGATTTGCTACTCCTATATTTTTAACGGAGTCTTGATTCGGTTAATAAATGAGTGGCCGATCAATTGGTACGAGGGGGAATAATGTTACAATCATTTGAGGTGGCTTCGTTTCTTCTTGATGGCATGACTAAAATAAATCAAGAGGGGTACACCTAAGAGGATCAAGTCTCTCCATTTTGTTTTAGAATGACACAAGAACAACTTGATAAAGAGAGAGAGGGACGAAAACATCAAGAAAATGTTGACCCAAATGGAATTTCTACAAGAGCATATGAAGGGGATATGTGGAGTGTTTAGAGTTGAGGAGGGTTCTTCTTCCAATTACTCAAAGCCGGGGGAGAATCAAGGTTGGAACTCCAAGAGATACGAGGAGGGTTCCCAGCCACGCTATCTACAGCGGGGCGGGAATCAAGGTTGGAACTATCACAAGGGAGAAGAGCAAAGGAGATACTATCAAGAGTGGGTTGAGTAGGGTGATTATTGGAGAATGGAATATGACCATGATGAGAACCCAAAATCGAAAGGGAGTGCAACTAGTCCTTAGGTGAATGATTTGTTATCACGCATACTTGATAAAGTTGAAGTTTCGGATGATTTGTTGAAGGGGATGAAAGATGATTTTTCATCATTGAACTAAGTGAACTCTCATGCTGATGCCATCAAGATAAATGAAGGTCAGTTGAGTTTACTTTCAGCACAATTAAAACCGAAGATGACAATGGAAGATGACGATAGAGGGCTAGCGGTGGTTACTCATAGTGGAAAGGTAGCAATATGTGATGTGATGGGAAATGAAGGAGCTCGAAAGCATGAAGAAGATAAAGGAAGGGAGGAAGAAGAGAGTCATATCCATCAAAGCATTGCAAAAGAACCACATAGGGAAATAGAAAAACACATTCCAATCCCAAAAGTTATGCAACCTTTACCAAAAATACCTTCCCCATTTCCCCAACATCTAAAGAAGAAGAATGAGGATGAGAAGTTCAAGAAGTTCTTATCGGTGTTCAAGACATTATCAATTAATCTCCCCATTGTGGAAACATTGTTTGAAATGCCGAGATATTCAAAGTTCATGAAAGAGTTAGTTACAAAATAAAAGGAGCTTGGACTTTGAAACAATCGAAGTTTCCCATAGTTGTAGTGCAATTATGACTAAGAAGCTGATAAAAATAGAGAAGATCCTAGAGCGTGCACCATCCCTTGCACCATTGGCATGCTCCAATTTTCTAAAGCTTTATGCGATCTGGGAGCAGGCATCAACTTAATCACATATGCGATCTATAAACAACTTGGGTTGGGTGAACCAAAAGCCACCACAATGAGACTCTTGATGGCAGACCGATCCACCAAATATCCCGTGGGAATACTATATGACATCTTGGTAAAGGTCGACCAATTCATTTTTTCCAGCTGATTTTGTTATTCTCGATTGTGAAGTAGATGCTGAAATTCCCATTATTTTGGAACAACCAATCTTGGCAATCGGGAGAGCATTGGTGTATGTTGAAAGCGGAGAATTGGTGTTTCGTGTGAATGAAAATGAAGTGACCTTCAATGTTTGTAAGTCAATGAAACACCCAAGTGATATTCACGTGGTCTCCACTGCTGATGTTATTTATGAGGCGGTAGCTAGTGTGAGCCAATTGATGTGTATGAGTGAACCACTTAAAGTTGTGCTTGCTAACTAGGAAGAATTCGAAATTGAAGGCTATGAAGAGGTTGTAGCTGCTCTTTCAGGTATTGGGGGGTATTGAAAGACTCCATTGAAGTTGGACATCGATCTAAAGAATTGAGAGAGTACTCCCGCAAAGCCATCAACAAAAGAACCACCAAACTTGGAGTTGAAAGTACTTCCCTCCCATCTCCGATATGCCTTCTTGGGGAAAAATAACAACTTACCGGTAATTATTGCAGCTGACTTGCTTAAATGGCAGATAAAGTTTATCCTTGCGGTGTTGAGAAAGCATATCAAAACTATCAGTTGGATGATCGCTGACATAGTAGGCATCCCTCCAGATATTTGCACTCACAAAATTCAGCTTGATAGTGAGTGTAAACCGAGCGTTGAACATCAGAGGAGATTGAACCTACCGATGCAAGATGTAGTAAAAAGGAGATAATAAAGTGGTTAGATGCAGGTGTGATCTACCATAATGAGGATAGAAAATGGGTAAGCCCGGTACAATATGTACCAAAAAAGAGAGGTATCACAGTGGTCCCAAATGAAAATGGGGAGCTTGTATTTATGAGACCGGTGACCGGATGGAGAGTATGCATGGACTACCAAAAGTTAAATTTGTGAACTGAAAAAGATCATGTTCCATGCCTTTCATGGATCAAATGCTTGATCGACGCTAAGAGAGGGGTTGGTATTGCTTTTTTTATGGGTATTCCGATTACAACCTAATCTCTATTGCCTCGGAAGACCAAGAGAAAACCACATTTACATGCCCTTATGGGACTTTTGCCTTTAAAAGGATGTCATTCGGGTTATGCAATGCTCCGAAAACATTCCAACATTACATGCTATCCATATTTGCTGACATGGTTGAGGACTTAATGGATGTATTTATGGATGACTTCTCTGTTGTGGGTGACACCTTTGAGACGTGTTTAGAGCACTTAGGACAAGTTCTCCAAAGATGTGTGGACACAAACTTGGTCCTCAATTGGGAAAAATGTTATTTCATGGTAAAGTGTCCCGAAAGGGGCTGGAGGTTCATAAAGTGAAGATTGAAGTGATTGAGAAATTACCACCACCAATTTCAGTAAAAGGGGTTCGAAGTTTCTTGTGACATTCCGATTTTTACTGGAGGTTCATCAAAGACTTCTCAAAGATTTCACATCTGCTATGCAAACTCTTAGAAAAAGAGGTAAAATTTCACTTTGATGATGCTTGTATGGTGGCTTTCAAATGTGTGAAGGAGAAATTGGTATCCACCCCGGTTATCATTAGTCCCGATTGGTCAGAATCTTTCGAAGTAATGTATGATGCAAGCGGAATGGCATTGAGTGTTGTGCTAGGGCAAAAAACACAACAAACTATTTCACCTAATTTACTACGTGAGAAATACCCTTAACAGTGCTCAACGTAACTACACCGTTACTGAACAAGAGTTGCTTGCAATAGTCTATGCATTCGAGAAATTTTGGGCATACTTGCTAGGTACTAAAGTGGTTGTTCACACTGATCATGCTGCACTACGTTACCTAATGGCAAAGAAGGATGCCAAGCCAAGATTAATAAGGTGGGTGCTACTTTTTCAAGAATTCTACTTTGACGTCAAAAAGTGGTTGTGAAAATGAGGTGGCTGACCACTTATCGAGATTAGAAGGCAAGGAGAATGACGAGCTTGAGATTGACATAAATGATTCTTTTCCCGATGAGCAGGTATTCACGGTAATTCTAAAACAACCTCCTTGGTATGCTGATTTTACCAACTATGTAGTGTGTGGTTTAATGCCGGACGACCTGAACTTCTCCCAACGAAAAAGGTTCTTGTTCTATATTAAGAATTTCTTTTCGGATGAACCATATTTTATTCAGAGAATGTGATAACCATATCATTAGAAGATGTGTTCCGGAAGAAAAAGCCATTGAAATTCGCCATGCTTTCCATGCTTCACCAGTTGGAGGTCATCATGGTGGTGTACGTACAAGTGATAAAGTTCAACAAAGTGGTTACTACTGGCCGTCTCTCTACAAAGATGCTCATGAGTTTGTTAAGAAGTTCACTCAACATCAGAAATAAGGTGGAGTGTCCAAAAGACATGAATTGCCTCTTATGCCCATATTAGAAGTTGAGCTATTTGATGTTTAATGAATAGATTTTAGGGGCCCATTTGTGAGTTCATTTGGAAATAAGTATATCTTGGTGGCTGTAGATTATGTTTCCAAATGGGTGGAGGCTATTGCACTTCCAAACAATAAAGAAAAAAGTGTTGTTCAATTTGTGAAACACTACATCTTTGTGAGATTTGGTACTCCTTGGGCTATTATTAGTGATTGGGGATCCCATTTTTGCAACAAGTGGTTCTCAGCTGCATTGAACAAGTATGGAGTGAAGCACAAAGTAGCAACTCAGTATCATCCCCTAACGAGTGGTCAGGTCAAAGTATCAAACCGGGAGATCAAAAGTATCCTGGCCAAGACAGTGAATTCCAACAAAACTGATTGGCCTTGAAAGCTCGATGATGCACTATGGGCATATCGTAGTGCCTACAAAACACCGATCGGGATATCTCCATACCAGCTAGTTTTTGGTAAATTTTGCCATCTACCACTTGAATTGGAATACAGAGCATTGTGGGAATTAAAAGCTTTAAATCTGGACTGGACAAAGACCACAAAGGAGAGAGTAGAGTAGTTAAATGAGTTGGACGAATTCCGATTCAAAGCTTAAGAACTGGACGATTTTCAAAAGGCCAAAGGTTTAAACTTTCAAACTCTTCACTTTCCTTCACTTTCGAACTTAACAAACTTCGACCCGCTTAGTATTTTCTATATTTCTTGCTTTATTACTATATTTGAGTTTTTGATTGGTGCTCGGATATGGATTACATTATCGCCTAGCATTACAATCTTGTTTTAATCGGCATTAAAGGTTGGTTTTCCGAACCTCGAGTTTATTTTTATCGAATTTGTACTCATTTTCAATAATATTATCTTATTGAAGTGTGTTGGGCCTCTCTGATAGGATTAGAATGTTTAAATGCCTGCTTTGAATTGATAATCTTCCCCGTAATGTTTTGAATGTTGAAATCCCGTATTTGTTTGCCTTAAAATGAATTAAATCGTTTGGGGTTGTGCTTGCATGTTGTCTAGTTAATTGGGTGAAGTCTGATTAGCCTGTATTTGTGCCGAACGATGTAATTTTCCCAATGATAGAAAGGGTGACATCATTCTTAAGGGCAAAGGTCGTCAATTGACCAAAATTGGCAAAACCAGGAGAAGTCTAAGTATCCCGGGGTAATGGGTGCTATGGGTCTAGTTTTAATTTGAGTTGTGCATTCCGTTATTTTATTTTCGGGGGTTGCGAGGTTAAATTTGAGAAGTTGGGTTGAAAGTAGGCAAGTTGGGTCGAGCTCGCCAATCCACTCGGCGGTTCGCCGAAGTTCCCTATCTCTCCTTTAATTTCTTGTTATACTTGTTGTTTGACTCTGTAACTTTTGGCGAGAAGCCTGAAGTCGCCGAAGGCACTCGGCGACTCACCGAAAGTCTTTTTTATCTCCTTTTTTCTGCACCCTTGTAGCCTTTTTACACTGTAGATTCTGGTGGGCTAGCCCTTGCTCGCCGAAAGCTGTCGGCCATTCGCCGAAAGGCATTTCCCTTCGCCGACTTGCCAAAATTTTATAACTAATCCTTTCGGCGAGCCTGATCCAGCTCGCCAAAGCGATTCGGCAACTCACCGACTGGTTCGGCGAGTCTGTCTGCAACTATTTTCTGTGATCTTAATTGAAATGTTTCTAACTTTTTCCCAATGTTTTGTAGATATGGTACGAACAAATACAGACATACCAGCCCAGAAAAGAGCATGAGGTATCACGATGAATGAGGGGGTTCAAATCCTCCAAAGAAAAGAAGGTAAGAGCCTCCATTGGGTGATAAAGGCAAGGGCAAGAGGCCCATTTCTGACAGGGTGACCACTAGCTAGCTGTTCTATCTGAGGATGACCAACCTCTACAGTCCAGCGGTCTGAGCTCCGAGCCAAATCTCACCCTGACTCAGCCAAAGTCTCCCCTGCTTCCACACCAGCAGACTTAGTGCCAGCTCGGGCACCTCCTGTGGCTCCTATGCCACCAGTCGTCCCTCCACCTATACTCCTCAACAGGTTGAAAGGATGTGGTTTGTGAACCATCATCGAGGAGAAGATTCTATCTATAGAGGGTCTGGATGCCAAGTACTCCAGTATAGCGGAGATATTATAGTGGCACCGGTTCCAGATTTTCACCAGGCCTCGAGGCCCCTATGTTCCTTCATGGGTACGGGACTTTTGTGATGCATATGGAGAGTTGGTGTCGAAGAGTAAAAAGAAGGCAAGTGACTTTAGACTAGTTAGGTCGGTTATGGTCCTAGGTGTAGAGGTCGAGTGTTGCAGCGATATGATAAACTCTGTGCTTGAGAGAGCCACGGGCTTTGAGCATGATTATGAGGGATTGGTGACGGCTCAGTCCCTTGATGATTTGAAGGATTGGCTTTCTCCCCTCCTCTCTGATGTCACCTCTAGATGAATAGAGGTTTGAGTTCAGATCGAGAAGAATGATCTGAGTGTAGCTACCCGGTACTGGTTTGGATTTATCAGCGGTTCCATCATGCCATCCCAGAATGATTCGATCCTCCGCCTAGCCAAGGCAGCCTATCTGGGTTGCATCATAGAGGAGACCAGAATAAATCTAGGGATCACTATAGCCCAAGAGATGGTCATGAGGGCCAAGCAGTGCCAAACCTCTCTTCCCTTCTCGGTATTGATCATCAAGTTGTGCAAACGGGCTCGAGTACCTAGAGATAAAAAGAAGGATGTACAAAGGACCATGTTGATAAGAAGAAGAAGGCAACCCCGGTGGTTTCATCCGCGGTTGTAGATACAGACTCCCTACCTGCAGAGGTATCTTTGCCTACTCCGACCTATGTGCCTTCAGGTACCTCTACTGCTAGTCCTTCTGACACTCCAGGTTCTTCCTCTGTTACACTCCTGCCTAAACCTGCTGCTGCTGCTGTCTCCTGGACTCCGATCAGCCAGGCTTCATTACTTCGGATAGGGCAGCTTTCCCATTATTCTGATTGTCGGGGTGCCAGACTAGAGGCCTCCATTCCGTGCATGATTCATACTGCCTCTGCTGATGTCATATCACCATTGAACACTGCCATTGATGCCCTTGTGATGAGGATAACGGTGTGCGAGCGTGGCCAAGGGACCACAGAGGAGGTGACAACCTTAAAGGCCGCTATAACTGTGTTGCGGAGTAATGTGGATCAGCTGAATTCCACCGATATGTCCATGAACTTCGGGATGGTAGAGATACCAGATGTGCCAAAAGATTCCTCTGGCTACCACCGGAGATGAGGTTAGAGTTGAGCAGACAGTTGATCCCGAGTCTGAGGTGGAGACTGATGAGGAGATGCTTGAGGAGGCTGAGGAAGTTGCATATGAGGGCCTTACTGAGACAGATGAGGCCATGGTAGATGTTGTTGTACAGGCTTCTTTGCCAGATACATCCATGGCAGCTCATAGTGGATCTGGTACTGTTGTTCCTTCTAAGGTGACTTCGAGTACTGAGCCCCGAGACCAGACTGATGCACCGGGCACTGATGCCCAGACAGATGGAGCGACTGCGTAGACAGGATCCCTTTTTTACCTCCCTTTCTGTCTTTCTTTACTTTGACTTATGGATATTTTATTTTGTTTGCATTTGAGGACAAATGATTTTATTTGTGGTGGGGTGAGGCCCACCTTTTGTGTGACTTTTTGTGAATATTGATGTTTTGTTTATACATTTGGATTTTGAGCTGAATTTGTGTTTTACACTACTTTTTGTGGAAGGCTTGAGCTTGTGGCTCCGTCTTTATAATTGTAAATGATTTTTGACCCTTCCAAAAAAATTGCCACCTCTTGTTTGTATTGAAGGTGGATGTTCTTGTGCAAATTTGAGTATCAGTTTTGATCAATACTGATTACTTGAAGAGTGCTCATCATCGAACAAACATGTATGTACGGCTATGAGAAGGACAAATGAAGTTTTGTAGTCAATATGTGAACTCTTTGCATCTCATTGTGACTAGCCAAGTACCGAATTGAGTCTTTTGTGATGAGCATTGCACACTAGCGAAAGTGTGGAGTCTTGTTTTGACATTGGTGTCGATGCCTTGTGTGATGAGCTTTTTGTGAACCATGTATGATGAAACCTAGAATTTGCTCCGTTAGTCCGGTTAACTAAGTGAGGCAATTTCTTGAGATGATCTTAGGCAACTTTAAATAGTGTGAACCAATTTGACATTATACCTCTTTTAGTGTGTGAACCTCTCTTGAACACCCCTTGAGCCTTACCCTTTTCTTGGAAGAAACTTGATGAAAACATAACCTTTCTTGATCCATTACCCATAGTCCTCATGAATTGTGGCCTGTTTGAAAAGCCAACTTAGGTCAAAAGCCTAAGTTGGGGGTGTGGTGAAAAGAAAAGGTAAATCAAGAAAATGCAAAGAAGTCCCTTTTACCCATGTTTTGAGAAAAATGGAACCCCTCCATACAAAAAAAAAAGAGAGAGAAAAAGAAGAAAAGAATGAAAAAGAAATGAAAAAGAAAAAGTTATGGAATAAAGTTGTGAAAATACAAAGAAAATGGTGTTTCCAACGGTCCATGGAAGATGAATAAGAGGTGACTTTTGAGCTTGAATGAGAATGATGAAGAAAAAGGAAAGAAGACGTTGTTCACATCACATTTCATGAGGATTACTGCCTATGAGCCTAAATGACCATATCTTTGCAATCAACCCCATTACAAGCCTTGAAAATACCTTTTTGATCTTGAATGAGCTAAAACAAAAGTCGATTGGAAAATAAGGGCAAACCTATAGGCCGGTGAAAATCATACATTGTGTTCATCTTTGTGAGTGTGAGTGTGAGCGTTGCATTTGATTTCGAAACTTTAAATTGTTGAATCATTGTGTGTGAATATGGAATCATTCTTTGTGTGAGCGCATTTGATCACCTTTGTTGAGCTTGAACCTGCATTTGAAGCAAGTAATGTGAGCTTGAGATTCTTTGGTAACGGTGAGTCACAACTTGAATCTTTGAGTGCACAATTGATCCTTGCATGAGTAAGTTGAGTCTTCTTGTGTGCATTCATGATTGAGTCTTGTGTAGCACTGTTTGAGACATCCTTTTTGAACTGCTGAACTTGAGTTTTACTTGAGGACAAGCAAAAGTTTAAATTGGGGGTGTTGATAAGTCCACGATTTGAACTAATTTAGGTCTTTATTTTAATAGATTTAGTGTCCTCGAATGCATATTTTGTCTCAATAACGGATGTAAATCCATGAATTTCAGGTATTTGGATTAAGGGACAAAACATGGACACTATTGGGCAAAAAGGAACAAGGTAGCTGAAAGAACGAAGAAAAGATGGCCTGAGGATCGCCTAACCCATTAGAAGACTCACCCAACGGCTAGGGTCTCGCCTAATGCTCCAGAGTACCAAGCCCTAAAGGAGAAAATCTAGTCGGTGAGAGAAAGGAGCAATCGGCAAATCGTCGAACAGTTCCGCGATGAAGTGCCTTATCGCCCAAATTTACAGAACCTCAAGGATGCTGAGGGCAAAAGCAAAATGGCGATACAAATGATCAAAGGGTGGATCGCCGAGTGGATCGGCGATCCCGACTTATTGCGCCGACTGGTCCTTCGCAACACAATTTTTGACAACTATAAATACTTGTTTAAATTTTAAGTTTAGTATCAAATTTTAATCTATTCTTTTGGAGAAACATATCGTTCTTCAGTTTTTAGAACTTAGAACTGAGTTTGGAGACATTGTTCCTTAACTTTGAAGATTTGATGATATCCATTTCTAAGAAATTGGTTGTGGGTGTTGAAGATTCTTCTTCTTAGACGTTTTTTAAAGACTATATCAATCCTACCCAGTTGATGGAAACACAACTTGGTAACGATTTTTACCTTTTTATTATGTCTAACTAAAACCCCAATTCTTGGGGTGTGATTATGTGATTATGGATTGAATTAACTGCTAGGTATTCCTAATTCTTAGTTTATTTGCTGTTTAAAAGTGATTTTGTTCAGTAATTGTGGTTGAATTTAATGGGTTGTAGTTGCAAATACAATCTTAACTTCGTGTTTTTGGCTTGCTCGAGAGAGATGTTTTAAAACCAAAATTGATGAATCGATGGTGTGTGGGTATTGGGTTGTCATGGGTTCAGCTCGAGAGAGTGAACCCTAAACCCTTTTCCACACATTCATCTCGAGAGAGTGAATGGACTAAAGCGAAGGTTGTGCTTCATTGCAGTTTATTGGTGTTCGAGAGAAACCAATTTGATTCGGGGTAAATTGTTCGAGAGAAAATTTACCTCCACTAAAGTCTAACTTATTCACTGATTTGCAGTAGTTTACTATTAATTGCAATTACCCGGTTGTTTACCTTGGCCCATAATCCAATCACATCCCAAGAATCCCATCTCCATATTCGTATTTTCGTGTTATTTGTTGTTTTAGTTGCTAGTTACAAACAAACCCCCTTTGATATTTGACACTTGTGTCACCCCTAACTTGAATTATGTTCTTCTTCGTAAATGTTTTTAGCTATGATTGACTTGAGCATATTTATTCTTTTCTATTGATTCTTGAGTACGAACCGTTCCCTTGGGACTCGATCCCAACTCACTAGTTGGGTTATATTACTATTGAACGATCGGTGATGCTTAGTATTGGATGACGTATCTTTGATAGCGTAAACTTAAACAACTTTCAAATTTGGCGGGATTGTCTTTGCTCACCGAGTTGGAATTGACACTGCTTTCATGCCTGAGTGAAAATTCTGTTTGTTCTCTCAACTTCGGCGAGCTCTCCTGAGCTCACCTAACCTGTTAGGTGAATCACCTTTCAAGTCAACGAGTCTCAAAACATGTGTTTTGAACTGTGATTGTTTTTTAACTTATTTTCAACCAACCTTCACTGAATATTTGTACCTTAAAGGAAAAATAAGAAAGGCAAGAGGTAAAAGAGTTATGTCGTCTGACTCTAAGCCTAAGTTCAATCTTCCTCCACCCCCTCAAAAGAAGCAAAAGGGGATATTCATAAATGGACCCTCCACAAAACAACAACAAACCACTCTGTGTGCCTCTACGCGTGTCAATGAAGCACCAAAGAAGTTCATAGCAAAAAAGAGTATGAACATCATGTCCAAGTTTTTACAAAACTCAACCACTAATGTGAGTACCTCTAGAGTTCTCCCGATAATAGCTCCAAGAGCCCTAAATAGGCTCAAAGCAGAGGGAAAGTGAACCATTATAGAGGAGAGGCACTTATCTACCTCTGGAGGGATGAGCGATTACCTGGCCATATGGGACACCATCAAGTTCCATGGGTTTGAGTGTTTAAAAAAAGCTCAACCCCCTTTTGTCCAGGCTTGGGTTTATGAGTTTTACACAACCTATGCAATATCCTATCCCAAGAAAAGGAAGGGAGTCGTTTGGAAACCTTTGGATAAGGTCGAAGTCTAAGGAAAGATGGTGCAATGCCACTCGAGTGTGATAAATACTGTCTTGGGCATAAAAGGCAGCAGGGCTGAGATGTTTAAGTTGTGCATGAAGCATGATTTGGATGCCTTGAAGTGATGGTTGGCACCCTTGATCGCCAATATTACTCCTCTGTGGATGGTTGACGGAGTGTGAATAGAGAAGGACATCAATATTGGAGCTCCACACTTGTTTGGTTCGGTTGTTCAAAAGCAACATAATGCCATCCCAGAATGAGTCGATCCTCTGATATACGAAGTCCGCCTTGTTGGTACCATTATTGATCGGGAGAAGATTAATGTGTATGTCATTATTGTAGAGAAGATAACCAAGAGAGTACACCAGGAGTGGACATCACTTTCATTCCAGTTTTGATCACATAGTTGTGTGTGGCTGCCAGAGTGCCATACCAAGAGAGGATATATATCAGTTTTACCCCCGACTTATCCAATGACATTTGGAGAATAGAGGCTGATTATTGGAGAGATGATGTGGTTAGGAGGAAGCTGCCACCACCTGACACCACTCCGATAGTAGATCCCACTACTTTGGAGTCTAACAATACTCGTCCCACTCCTTTTATGGAGTCGTCAGGTACCCTACTTCCTCCTCTCATGCCTTCTACTTCAAATGCACCCTCCTCCTCATTTGCACCTACACCTTCATATTTGCCTCCCTTGATCCAAGCTTTGATTTACCAGATGGGCAACCTTCCCCATTCTACGGATGTTAGGGCCTCTAGGCTATAGAGAGAGATACCCAAATTAATACACTATTACTATGTGCTCAGTTAGGGCTAAGGTTTTGTTACACTAGACCACTCTAGTATTGTATGGGGAGAGGTTGGAAAACTTTACTTCTACATTTAATGCTACAGAGAAGTGTGACAGCAACTCCACGGATCTTAGTAAGTTGAGGGGAGACATAGCTACCCTTAGTGTAACACCCTGTAGCCAAAGAGGGAAAGCTAACAAATTTCAGGACTTCCAAGTGTCACCCATGAGGTCTAACCACGCCCCATGGTTGTACCCATGCCTCGTGGGTGGGTCTCGTGGATGAGCACCTTGGAAATCTGCCTTAGGTAGTGACCTAAGCTAGGACCCACACCCCATGGATGGATCTACGGCTCGTGGGGCTAGGGTTCCGTAGGTCAAGGGCCAGGAAACCAAGTCTCATACCACAAACCACGCTTGTCCATCCACGGTCCGTCGATGTGGTGTCGTGGGTTGGATCTGTGGGACGGTTAAGTTGAGGACTTATGGATCTTTTTCCAGATTAAATTAGAATTAAGAGGTGTAATTTTGACTAAACCTAGACAACCATATATAAGTCTTTTTACCCCCAAATTAGAGCCATTTCAGTTCATTCTCTCAAATCCCAAAAGAAAACCCAAAACTTCTCTCAAATATTCTCTCTCTAGAAGTTGGAAGAAGAAGGAAGAAGAGGAAACTAGGTCAAGTTCAAGGTCTCCAATATTCAAGCTTTTGTGGGCAATTTGACTAAGGTATGATAGTTTTTAATCCATAGGATCCTTTCTCCCATAGAGTCCCCTAGAATTCCCCAATTTGATGAAGAATTCCCCCAAATCTAGTTAGGGTTTCTTCCAATGTTGTGGGTTATGTTGATTATGGATCCAATTGAGTGGATTGTGATTGTTTATCATTGGATTAGTGTAATTATATGTTATTAGAGTGAAATTACATGTATCCATGCCTATACCATGATTATGACCGAAAATTGATATAATTGGGTTGATACCATGAAAGGAAACTTTGTGGGTTTAGGTTTGTCCTTATAGGATTGATGAATTATGAGTAGAATTGCTTTAGAATGAAGCTTAGATGATGATCATGAGACCTAGGGCTTTGAGAGTAAAGCTTATGATGTGAATTGTTGGTAATTGATATTATTGTTGAAGAAGGGATACTTCCCACATGAATTGCCTAATTATGAATGTATGAATGTGAAAGGCTTTCTCACATTAGTGATTCTAGGTTGAAAGGATTTCTCACCTAAAATGAATCTAGACTAAAAGACTATGTAAATGATGAGGCTAGAGGTGACTACCCTTGACCTCCATATGTGAAAGATATGAGGTGATCATTTCCCATACTCCTTAGAATTAAACAAGAGGTGATTTCCTATGTTCCTATTATGATTGAATGGACATGAAGGTGAGTACCCATGCTCCTTATGAAATGATATGGAGGTGAGTACCTGTGTCATATGATGAGGTTGTGGAGGCGAGTACCCGCAATCTAAAAGTAAGTAAATCAAAAGGCGAATACCCATTAGCCTTTGAAAGTTAGGCAATGAGGCAAATCCCCATGTGTTTAAAAGTAAGTATTAACTATGTGAATTATCTTATGAAGAATGAATAGCTTGGATTGTTGCTTGAGATACCATCCATGAGGTAAGTTGACTAGGAGGTGATGACCCAAGTCTTGACTAAGGATGAGTAAGGTTGCTTGAGAAGTATTCCTTTCTTATTATGATAGCGATGAATGTGCATGATTATGCTTATGGTTTATATTGACTAACCACGATGTTTATGTTGTTTATGCTAGCTATCATATTTACTACTTAATTGTACTAACGCATACTCTTGCCTACATTCTTATCAAATGTAAGGTCTGGTGACATAGATTCTCACACTCGTGGCTAGCTCTCTTGTTGATCAAGGAAGTGAAGATTTGGTGAGTCCTCATCCTGTTCGAGGATGTGATCACCTTTTTTCTCTTATGTCTTTTCTTTTATGTCTTGGAATTTTGTATGGGCTGCGTCCCAGGACTTTATTCATGTTGTTTTAGATGGTTTGAGACAATGATGTTAGACTTCCGCTCGTTTGGTAAAGGACTTTGGTTGTATTGAAATGTTTTAAATTTCCACACCATTTTCTATTACTTTATGTTATGATATGCTATGTGGCTTGTATGAAGCCTCTCAGGGTCTTATAAGACTTTTGCATCTACGGGGTACCCCTGGGTCGTGACAAACTTGGTAATCAGAGCACAAGGTTTAGAATGGTTCTAGGATGTCTCAAACCACATCAAGTAGAGTCTTGTTCATAAGTTTGAAGCATGCCACATTTATGAATGAGAGGCTACTAGATGTTCAGGAAACTTCACTTCTTCATTCTCTAAAGTCGTGCCATGGATTTTACTCTATAAAGTCTTTCTCCTAATCCTTACCCTATGGTTTTTAGGATATGACTACTAGAAGGGATAATGCTAGAAGGATTGAGGGAGACAATGTGAATCAAAAGGGTTCCTCCCCAAGCTCCTCCTCAAGCTCTAATTGATCATTTGACTGACAGTGTGATGAATGCAGAGCTTAGGTTGGCTTTTCAAGTATTGGCTCAAGTCGTGATGGTAAAAGCCAATAGAGAGGTGGTAACCCCTGTGAACCCAAATATGGGTACGGCGGTGGCAAGAGTAAGGGGCTTTACAAGGATGAACCCTCTCGAGTTTTATGGCTCCAAAGTTGAGGAAGACCCTCAATAGTTTATCAATGAGGTCTATAAGATACTTGCTATCACGGGAGTGACTCCGGTAGAGAAGGCGGAGTTACCCACTTACCAACTCAAAGGGGTTGCTCAAATTTGGTTCAATCAATGGAAAGAGGCAAGGCCGGAAGAAGTGGGTCCCATAGAGTGGGAAAGGTTCAAAAGTGATTTTCTTGATCGACTTTTCCCTATTGAGATGAGAGAGGCCAAGGTACTTGAGTTCATCAATCTTAGCCAATTAAATATGAGTGTAAGGGAATACGCTTTGAGGTTCACTCAACTATCTAAGTATGCTCCTTCTATTATAGCGGATCATAGAACCAAGATGAGTAAGTTAGTTTCAGGAGTGTTCGACTTGGTTGTCAAGGAGTACCGCACTGCTATGCTTGTTCATGACATGTACATTTCTTGCCTTATGGTGCATGCCGAATAAATTGAGTAAGAAAAACTCAAGGAAAGATCTAGAGATGCAAAGAGGGCAAGAGTGGATGATGGTAACTTTTCAATTCTAAGTCAGGTGGATGGGGTGGTTCAAGGTTTCGGCAAAATTTCTCTAGGCAAGGTTCTTCAAATGCTTCTCCAAGGTCTAACAATGAAAGTATGTCTAACCCTAAACATCAAGGAGATGGTGGTAATACCTCCTCAATGCCTACTTGTACAAAATATTGGAGAAATCGTGAGGGTAAGTGTCTAGCGGGTTCCAATGATTGCTTTGGGTGTGGTAAGATGGATCACAAGATGAGGAATTATCCTTTGGTTTCTAATAATAAGGTAGATACTCGTCATAGGGCTCAACTCTACCGTTCATCATGTCCAAGTGGTTCGGGTGCAAGTTCTCCTAAGCAAAATTGTTTCTATGCTCTCCAAACTAGAGGTGATCAAGAGAACTCCCCGGATGTGGTGACTGGTATGTTAAAAAAAATTCAATTGGATGTGTATGCTTGCTTAATCAAGGTGCTACTTTGTCCTTTGTGACTCCTTATATAGCCATGAGGTTTTATGTACTCCCCGATGTGTTATTAGAGCCTTTTTCTATCTCTACCCCTATTGGTGATTCTGTGGTGGCTAAGAGGGTCTATAGAAGATGTCCTATTTTCTTATCCCATAGATTTACTCTTGTTGATTTGGTAGAGCTTGATATGTCAGACTTTGATGTCATTCTTGGGAAGGATTGGTTGCATTCTTATTATGCTTCTATTGATTGTAGGACTCGAGTAGTCAAATTCCAGTTTCCAAATAAGCCTATCCTAGAGTGGAAGAGGGTGAATTCTATGACTAAAACTCAGTTTATATCTTGTCTTAAAGCTAGAAAATGATTTCAAAGGGTTGTTTGAACAATATAGTTAGGGTGAGGGATATGGATTCTGAAACCCCTAGTCTGGAGCCGGTCCCCGTTGTGAATGAGTTTCCGAAAGTGTTCCTAGGTGATCTACCCGGTATTCATCCAGAAAGGAAAATAAACTTCGGCATTGACCTTCTCCCCGATACGCAACCTATTTCTATTCCTCCTTATAGAATGGCTCCGACGGAACTTAAGGAGTTGAAAGATCAAATGAGGGATTTTTTGGATAAGGGTTTCATCCAACCAAGTATCTCTCCATGGGGTGGTCCAGTGTTGTTTGTTAAGAATAAAGTTGGGTCCCTTCGTATGTGTATTGATTATCGATAATTGAACAAGGTGACCATTAAGAACAAGTATCCTCTCCCAAGGAAATATGATTTGTTTGACCAACTTCACGGGGCAAGTTATTTCTCTAAGATTGATCTCCGGGCGGGTTATCACCAATTGAGAGTGAAAGAGGAAGATATTCCAAAAAAAATATTTAGAACCCTATATGGTCACTATGAGTTTCTATTGATGTCCTTTGGTTTGACTAATGCTCCGACGGTATTTATGGACATGATGAACCAAATGTTTAGGCAATATCTTGACATGTTTGTGATTTTGTTTATAGATGATATTTTGATCTATTCAAGAAGAGAGAATGAGAATATTGATCATTTGAGGATCTTATTGCAAATCCTCAAGGCCCAACAACTTTTTGCAAAGTTTAGGAAATGTGAATTTTGGTTAAGGTATGTGGCTTTCTTAGGCCATATTGTTTCAAGCAAGGGTATTGAGGTGGATTCGATTAAGACGGATGTGGTCAAGAGTTGGCCTAGACCTCTATCACCGATAGATATTGGAAGTTTCTTGGGTTTGGCCAGTTATTATAGAAGGTTTGTTAAGGGATTTTCCTCCATTGCTTCTCTTGTGACGGCCTTGACTCAAAAGAAGGCTAAGTTTGTATGGTCGGATGCTTGTGAGAAAAGTTTCCAAGAGTTGAAGGATAGACTTACTTCCGCTCCGGTGTTGACTTTACCGGAAGGTACAAATGATTTTGTGGTATATTGTGATGCCTCTAGAGTTGGGTTAGGATGTGTGCTTATGTAAAATGGTAAGGCGATTACCTACGATTCAAGGCAACTTAAAGTCCATGAGAAGAATTATCCTACTCACGACCTTGAATTAGCGGCGGTCGTATTTGCCTTAAAGATTTGGAGGCATTATTTGTATGGGGTTCATGTTGATGTTTTCACCGACCACAAGATTTTGCAATATGTGTTTAGTAAAAAAGATCTAATCTTTGCACAAGAAGGTGATTGGAATTATTGAAGGACTATGATATGAGTGATATTTATCACCCCAGAAAGGCGAATGTAGTAGTGGATGCTCTTAGTAGGTTGTCTATGGGTAGTGTTGCACATGGTGATTCTGATAGAAAAGAGTTGGCATGAGATGTGCATATATTAACCCGATTGAATGTTCGATTGGTAGATTTCGACAAGGGTGGTGTTGTGGTCCATAATGGTTCTGAATCATCCTTTGTAAATGATGTGAAAGCTAAGCAAGGTTTTGATCCGACCTTGGTGGAATTGAAAGAAGTGGTACTCAAGAAGTCTGTTGAAGCTTTCTCCCAAGAGGGAGATGGGGTACTTAGATACCAAGGTCGTCTATGTGTTCCAAATGTGGATGAGCTAAGGGAACAGATATCGGCAGAATCCCATAGTTCTCGATATTCTATTCACCCGGGAGCCACCAAGATGTATTGTAATTTACGGGAAGTCTATTGGTGGAATGGGATGAAGAGGGATATTGCGGTATTTGTGGCCAAATGTCCAAATTGTCAACAAGTCAAGGTTGAGCATCAGAAAATGGGAGGTTTAGCTCAAGATATTAGTATTCCAACTTGGAAGTGGGAAGATGTAAATATGAACTTTATAGTAAGTTTACCTCGCATCCGACGTCAAAATGATTCTATTTGGGTGGTTGTAGATCAGATGACAAAATTGGCACATTTTCTTCCCGTCAAGGTTTCTTATTCGGTGAAAGACTATGCCAAGTTGTATTTGACGGAAATGGTAAGATTACATGGTATGCCATTGTCCATTATCTCTGATAGAGGTACTCAATTTACTTCTCAGCTTTGGAAGTCATTCCAAAAGGGGCTTGGCAGTAAGGTCAAGCTTAGCACAACTTTTCACTCACAAACTGATGGGCAAGCGGAGCGAACTATTCAAACTTTAGAGGATATGTTGAGAGAATGTTCATCGATTTCAAGGGAAGTTGGGATGATCACTTTCCACTAATAGAGTTCACTTATAATAATAACTACCATTCTAGTATTGGTATGCCCCACTTTAAAGCTCTTTATGGTAGGAGGTGTAGATCTCCTATAGGGTGGTTTGAAGTGGGTGAAGTTGCTTTGATTGGACCCGAATTAGTTATTGAGGCTATGGAGAAATTCTGGTTCAATAGGGAGAGGTTGAGGACCGGCCAAAGCCGACAAAAGTCCTATGCCGATGTTAGAAGAAGAGACATAGAGTTTGAGGTTACTGATTGGGGTGGGGGTGAATTCATCTCTGGTTTGTATATATTAGTGAATAATGGTAGTGTCATATGTCTTTCTTTTATTTTATGTTTTTATTTGGGTTCCTTGGAGGTTGTTTTCGGTTCTTTGGCCAAGGAGAGTCCCTTTGAATCGTACAAAAATATAGAAAGATTTTGTCTTTTCAGGATCGAATCAGTCGTCGTAGATGAGTCGCATTGCCTAGTGATAGATGGATGACGACTGTCTTAAGGGCAATTTTCGTCATTAAGTAATAGGTATGGTATGTGCTGAAGCTTGAAATTTTGAAAGGAGACTATATGAAAGCATGTTGGGAAATTGATGTATGAATGCATTTGAACTTTTGTATTTGAATTTAATGAATACGACTGATGCTTCAATAGAATCTTGTGCATGAACGGATTGTGTTGCATATGATTGATCCATCTTAAGTAGAACTTGTGCCATGAGCGGTGAGGTATTGTAGTAACCATGTAATGCATATGAGTCTAGAACCTGTCAGGCATGTTATTGAAGCGAAATAAAAAGGTGTTGCATTGTTTAAGAGATGACAATAGGCCCTTTTTTATGTGTATGGTAAATGTTAGCCTTCTCAGATAAAATATCCCTAGTAAAACCCCGTTGAGCCTTTTAACCTTGATTTTGTTCTGACCTACTTAATTGAGCTGAATCCCTTTTATTGATACCATTAGTTTTGATCCCAAAGTAATCCCTAATGCACTATGTTAAGATGAAAAAGTGAAAAGAGCAGTGAGAGTAGTTAGGGTGAAAATGCTTGGTTTTGTGGTAAAGAAAGAAAAGAGGTAGAAAAAAAATGTCCCATAAATTCCTAAATTTGTGGATGGCCCTAGTCCTTTGGACATTGTGCACTTCGACTAAGGTTAAATTCCTAAGTTGAAGGTGGCTAATTCGGAGATTACCTTAATAATGGCCCTGGTCCTTACAAGGACAATGTGCACCTTAACTCGAGAGAAATCTATAAGTTGAGGGTGGCTATTGTTAAATCACAAAAAAAAAGGGATGTGTAGAAAATAAGGGCTCAAGTGAAATAGACGGCAAGGTTGTAAATACAAGTGGGAAAATATGCAAAAACAGGGGGCCACAGAGAAAGAAAAAGTTGTGAATGTAGCAAAAAAATCGAAATAGGTGCAGTAGGAAGGATAAGCCACTAATTCTACCTAACTGTATCCTCCCCTACCTCAAGCTTACATTACAACCCGTAAAATCCTATTTGATTTTGGGCAAAGCACGCTTTATTAGTGGAGATGTACATAATGGGCAAGCTTATGGTTCTCAATGCATGCATGTATTATGTCTTTGCTGAGTGAGAGCGCGCTATTTTCGTGAAGTCCTTAAACTATATACAATTTGTTGAGCTTAGTGTGCGGACTATTCTTTCGAGTGAGGGCACTTGTTGTTTCAAAGATAGATGATATGTAATGGTGCACATGAAGTTGAATGTGTTGGTTGCAAAAAGTTGTTGAGTCAGTACTTGAGTTGTATGATGTATGAAAGTGGGCAAGGTCTATTGTGAGTGAGAACATGCTTGTTTTAACTGATTAAAGATTCTTAAAAGAAAGTGGCGGATGCACAAATAATAGACTAGGGAGTCTAGTTCCAGGATTAGTTAGTAAGTTGTTCGAGGACGACCAAAGCTCCAAGTGTAGGGTAGTGATGTTAGGCGTATTTATATGCCTAGGAACCTAATAACACCCGCATTTTGGCTAACTGTGGAATCATTTTATAATAATTTATAGGCATGTCGAGTCTTTTGATTGCATCTATACTAACCAATATGATTAGTTGTGTAGATGAGTTTAAATGAAGAAAAAAGTACTACAATGGCCATTAGGAAACACAAAAGGATCCAAGTTGAAAAGAAGCAAAAAAAAAAAGAATGAAGAAATTAATATACAAAAGGATCCCTATCATCTCCGCATCGCGGGGAGGGATTATATCTTTGGTTTAAGAAAGGAAAGTGAAACTCATTGGTCTTTTTCCTCTCCGTGTCGCTGAGAGAGAGTGCAGAATTTGTGCGCGAATTAACAATTTGGGACAGAACGGTCTGTGACAGCCCAGCGTCGCGGAGAAGAGAAGAAGTCCTTGAACTGAAGTTTGAAAACTCCTTCGCATCGTGCCCCTACTTGCCAGTTTCAGCCATTTCGACTTAATTATAAATAGACTAAGATTTTTTTTAATTAATTCTTCTTTCTTTGGATTTTGAAGAACAGTGATTTGGAGAGCTATTTCATCTGTTTTTAGGGTTCATTCCTAAACTCTTCTACTTTCAATATTTTTATGATATTTAAACTTTGCTTAATTGAATTTCCTATTGTTAGTAGATAATTTCCCTAGTTCTAGGATTGTGGCTACACGATGATTGTAAATTATTAAAGTTTTATGGATTGACATTAACTATCATACGAATCTTTTCTATGTTATTATTTTTCGTATTTCCTGCCTCATCACCACTGAAATAAACATCTTGTTTGAATTGAAATCAGGAGAGGAATAAGAGGATAGAACGTGGGGAATGACTAGAATGATTTTATCTTAAGAATTAGAGTTAATTTGTCTAGGATAGGGATATACCTAAAGACCTTGCTTGGTCATTATATAGGAAGAAATCATAATGCTCGGTAATTGGTCCAGCCTATCCCCGCTCAACAATGTAGTTAGGTTTTCATTTATTGTAGGCAATTAGAGGTCGGGAGACCATAATCATATATTTAACCCTGTGATCATTGATTCGATAGTAAATATTCGTTTAACAAGATAATTTGCATGATTCATGATATGAGCTGCAGCCCTGGACTTTACCCAATCATTGTTTGAACCCTTAGAAATTGAATCAGTTTTGTTTAATCTTTATTTAAATTTTTGATTATAAAATCAATCACTCTTTTAGCTTTAATAACACTAGTGTTTAAATTTGGAAGTATTGGAAAAATCAAATCATTCTAATCGTAAGTCTCTGTGGGTACGATACTCGGCTCTTAATTAGAGCTACTATAATACTTGAACGACCACGTACACTTGCGTGTGTGATTGGGCGCAACAATTTCCTTATGATTATGCATGTTCATTGATTGCTTAAGTTGTGAAAGAAATGACCTATGTGAATCATTTTCCTCATGTTGTTGTGCATTGAGTATGAGTTGCCTATAGACTTCATGAGATTAGTTATTTAACATGCCTAGACTTGGAGTGGAAATTTCCTCCTAGAATATGTGCTTTTTGAGGTTGAATTGCATATGAGCTCCATGAGATTGTGTTGAGCATGTTTTAGAGTTGAGAGATGGTAAGTTCCTTCTTGAAGTAAGGAATGTAAAAAAAAATCATGTATATTGGGTTGTTAGATGTGGTTCCTACTAACTTATGGTGCATTGTGTATGTTTGGCTTGGAGTCGATGTTTCCTCCTTAGTTGTGTGCATTTAGATGAGTTGCATGCATGATGGGCTGCTAGTCTTGAGTCTTTCTGTTTAGAAACATGGTTAGAATCTCATTCGAGGATGAATGATCCCAAGGGGGAGAAATTGTAACACCCTACATCCAAAAAGGGAAAGCTAGCAAATTTCTGGACTTCCAAGTGTCACCGACAAGGGCTAACCACGCCCCGTGGTTGGACCCACACCTTGTGGGTGGGTCTCATGGATGAGCACTTTGGAAATCAGTCTTAGGAGTGACCCACGCCTCGTGGATGGGTCCACCACTCGCTAATAGGGGTCTGTAGGTCAAGGTCAAAGAAATCAAGTCCCAGAGCACAAACCACACTTGACGGAGGTCCATCCACAGTCCGTTGACGTGGTCTCGTGGGTGGGATCTGTGGGATGGTTAAGTCGAGCACCAAGGTTGTTGTATACACTGACCATGCTTCAATCAGGTATATATTAAACAAAAAGGATGTGAAGCCAAGGCTAATTAGATGGATATTGCTCTTGCAAGAGTTTAATCTGGAGATTAGAGATACGAAGGGGACTGAGAACGACATAGCCGATCATTTGTCTAGATTTAAGGACTCTTCTCATGTGAGGAATGAAGGACACATTCGCGAAGAGTTTCCCGATGAGTAATTATTTGACTTGGACCTTGAACAAGTACCTTGGTATGCTGATATTGTGAACTTTCTGGTGAGTGGTTTATTTCCACCTGGGTCATTAACACATCAAAAGCAAAAGCTTGGTTTTATATGTGGGATGAGCCTTTCTTATTCAAGAAGGGACCTAATCAGATGTTGCAAGATGTATAGGTGAATAGGGAGCATTGCAGGTGTTGGAGAGTTGTCACTCTTTACCATATGGTGGTCACCATAGAGGCGAGCGCACGGCGCATAAGATTTTGCAATCTAGATTCTTTTGGCCTACTTTATTTAAAGATGCTTCACTTTTTGTGGAGGGTTGTGATCAGTGTCAGCGGTTAGGCACTATATCTAGAAGGCATGAGATGTCGTTGAGCAACATCCTCAAAGTTGTGATCTTTGATGTATGAGGGATAGACTTCATGGAACCATTCACATCTTCCAATGGCAATCAATACAACCTAGTGGCAGTGGACTATGTGTCCAAGTGGGTGGAAGCAGTTTCTCTACCTACTAATGATGCAAAGGTGGTAGTAAAGTTTATCAAGGCGTATATATTAACTAGGTTTGGAACTCCAAGTGCCATAATAAGTGATGGTGGTACACACATCATCAACAGTTCAATTATTAATCTGCTGGCCAAATATGGAGTGAGACACAAGGTAGACACAATGTATCATCCTCAGATGAGAGGGCAAGTGAAAGTGTCCAACAGAGAAGTGAAGCAAATTCTGCAAAAGATTGTGAATGCGCAAAGGAAAGATTGGGCTGAAAAATTAGATGATGTTTTGTGGGCATACAAGACTGCATACAAGACACCGATAGGGACTTCTCCTTATCGAATGGTGTTTGGGAAATCATGTCACCTTCCAACGGAATTGGAGCATAAAGCGTACTAGGCTATCAAGAAGTTGAATCTAGATTCTGAGTTGACAGGTAAGAAAAGGATAAGACAGCTGCATGAGCTAGAGGAATTCAGGCTCCACGTGTACGAAAATGCAAAGTTATATAAATAGAAGACTAAGAGGTGGCATGATAAGCATATTGTGTCACGCACCTTTGAGCCTGGTCAATTGGTCTTATTGTACAATTCAAGTTTGAAGTTGTTCCCTGGAAAACTTTGGTCTAAGTGGAGAGGGGGCCATTTGAAGTGGTGAGGATGACCAAACAAGGAGTTGTGGAGCTAAGAAATAAGGATAAAAGCTCCATTTTTCTTGTGAATGGGCAACAAGTGAAGCACTACTTTGGGAATGATGTTGATCGTGAGCAAGAAGCGCTCACCTTCAATGACGAGTGAGTCATGTGCTAGGTCGTGCTGTGATGTTAAATCAGGCGCTGCACCAGAGGCAACCCATGACCCCTTGTAATAGTTAAGATTTCTAATTCTCTGTTTTGTTATTTCAATTCATAGGAATTAGTAAAAAAATGGATAAATCAAGTACAAAAAAAATGAGTCGTGCCACGACCAAAACTAAGGCGTTGGATAGGAGGTAGCCCATCGTGTTTACATTAATGGGTGTTGTGCTTGAAATGTGCAGGAAACATGAATTAGCACCCATAACGCGATGCAGAGGGAGTTTCAAATTTTGCCTCGCTAGAAATTAATTTATTTTGTGAGGCAGAACCCTCCGTAGTGTGCACGCATCGCGGAGGGGGGCAAGATTTTTGGATTCGATGAGAATATTATTTTTTGTTAATTATAAAGGAGCATCGTATCCTCCCTGCGTCGCGGAGAAGTACCACATATTTGATCTTCTTGGGAATTAAATTAATTCAGGAAACAGAGGACTCCGTGACAGAGCCACGTCGCGGAGCTTGGCCCAAAATTTGGCGTCGACAGGAATTAATTTAAAGAACGAGGCAGAATGGCCTGTAATGGACCCCCATCGCACCCCATGTAAGTATTTTCAATTTTCATTAAATCAGATGGGTTTTACCTGTCTTCACTCCTAATACCTGACCCATGTTCCTTTTAATCCGTATATTCAGTCTCCAAATCCCCATTCTTTTCCCTTTCAAGGGATATTTTTCCCCTCCCCTTGTCCCCTCGATATTTTCATCGCCAATCTGTAATGCAGAGGAAGTTTTCCCTCTCATCTCCCATTGGTTGATCTTCTTCAACACCATAGGTACATATTTTGCTTGATGTTTCTCTTGATTATTGGTTATTGATGTGGGTTGGGATTGTTGTGGTAGATATATGGTTGTAAGGAGTTATGGGCCTGAGTGGTAATGGTTGAAAGTACTTTATGATGAAGGTTTAGTGGGTATTTTCAAATTCTTGAGTAGAATATGCCCTTGTGTGATATTTTTTGGGGTTGCTTGAACATGTTATGGTGTCGGATTGGGTTTTGTTAGCTGTATGAAATTGTTTGTTCCATGGAGTTTATGTGGTGTGTTGAAATCTTGTGCAAAAATTGCTTATTGCTGATCATAGGTGCGTTTTGTGTAAAATTTGGTTGAATGACCATGTAGTGTGAAGTCTTGAGTAGCATTGTCCTCGTAGCTTGTTGTGGGTTGTTTGCAGGTGTGAAAGGTATATGTAAATTTATTTTGGTGCTTAAATGTGTAATATGAATGCGTTCTTCTGATGTTGTGTTATTAGTTTTGGGTTGTACGTGTAACCTTTGGGAAGTCTGAGTACCATATGGTGGAGAACATCTGGAATAAGTGTGGGGTGATGTATGCCCATCACCCATAACTCGTTGTGTCTTGTTTGTTGTTTTGGGATGAAATACATTATTTTTGCAGGGAAGCATGTCAGGAACTCAAAGAACCGGAAAGGAAGTGGAAACCTCCCGTCAAAGGAAGCGTGTTCGGAGTGGAGGGAATGTGGGCACCCGCAGTCCCAAGGGGGCAAACCAGGATGTTTCGGGTGCAAGCAGAGGTTAAGAAAGGAAAAAAATGGTGGAAGAAGCACACTGAGGCAAGGTATTTCTCTGATTTGTGCATTAACAGGGATAGCCTGGCTTGGGAGTTTCCCAGAATCATGAGGCGAATCTAAGAGCTTCAAATGGAGTTCATTTTTGTGGAGCCGAGTGAGTGCAACTTGCACATGGTTCGGGAGTTCTACGCCAACTGGGCGACGGAATCAAAATCCCATTTTGTAAAAGTGTGGGGAGTGGATGTGGCTCTCCCTCCAGTGGTTCTTAATGACATAGTTGGTACGTCCCTGGATGCTGATCCACTGGTGCTAACAGGGCTGAACATCCGCCACCATACCGAGCCATTCGACACACACTTTGTGGCCCCCAGTCCATGGTGCAGTGGACTAAGCACAGTGCGAAGAGATATCACCAATCTTTTCCTTATGCGCACATGATCAGAGAAGATTGAGTCAGGATAAATATTGTGATGCACTGTGTGATACCTTGGATGCACTACACGGACATCACCCGGGACAAAGTGTGTCTAGTCTATACTTTGATGACGCCCACGGAGTTGAACATTAGGGTTGTGTTTAAATCGGCAATGAGGTAGGCTCGGGTTCATAAAGGGCGCAAGTATGCATTTGGTGGTATCATTACCAGACTCTATCGTGTTGTAAATGTACTGGAAGAGATCTTGGATTATATGTCACAACTTTTCCCAGCGCTGGTAGATATCACTAAGCCAAAGGGGCCTGACAATGAGTTCGGCCCAACACTCACTATTACAGAGTGCCATAGATATGATGAGCTGATCATGGCCAGGATTTATGGGCTGGAGATGTTGTGCCACCAAATTGGTTGTCGGGCGTCGACTGACGTTCAATTGGGGGACGTAGAAAGAAGGTACCCAGTGACTGCACATGCTAAGACCCTTCTTGGAATTGGTCCTATTTTTCATGAGCCGATGGATGATGACATACCGACCGATGAGGATAGTTTGCACACTAGCTCGGATGTGGAGTTCGATTTTGATGAGGAGGTTTACCCTGCTCAAGCTGGTGATGAGGCCGATGAGGGAGGTGCTATGGAGGACTGATCAGGGATTGATTTACCTTACCTCTGTACTAATTTTTGTGATTTTGTGAAGCACTGGGACAGTGCTAATGTTTAAGTGTGGGGTGGGGGTGAATTCATCTCTGGTTTGTATATATTAGTGAACAATGGTAGTGTCATATGTCTGTCTTTTATTTTATGTTTTTATTTGGGTTCCTTGGAGGTTGTTTTCGGTTCTTTGGCCAAGTAGAGTCCTTTTGAACCGTACAAAAATACAGAAAGATTTTGTATTTTTAGGATCGAGTCAGGCGTCGTAGTTGAGTCGCATTGCCCTGTGATAGATGGATGACGACCGTCTTAAGGGCAATTTTCATCATTGAGTCATAGGTATGGTTTGTGCTGAAGCTTGAAATTCTGAAACAAGACTATATGAAAGTATGTTGGCAAATTGATGTAAGAATGCATTTGAACTTTTGTATTTGACTTTACTGATTACGACTTATGCTTCAATAGAACCTTGTGCATGAACTGATTGTGTTGCCTATGACTGATCCATCTTAAGTAGAAATTGTGCCATGAACAGTGAGGTATTGTAGTATCCATGTAATGCATCTGAGTCTAGAACTTGTCTGGCATGTTATTGAAGGGAAATAAAAGGTGTTGCGTTGTTTAGAAGATGACAATAGGCCCTTTTTTATGTGTATGGTAAATGTTAGCCTTCTCAGATAAAATATCCCTAGTACAGCCCCGATGAGGCTTTTAGCCTTGATTTTGTTCTGACCTACTTAATTGAGTTGAATCCCTTTTATTGATACCGTTAGTTTTGATCCCAAAGTAATCCCTAATGCACTATGCTAAGATGAAAAAGTGAAAAGAGCGGTGAGAGTAGATAGGGTGAAAATGCTTGGTTTTGTGGTGAAGAAAGAAAAGAGGTAGAAAAAAATGCCCCGTAAGTTCCTAAATCTGTGACTGGCCCTAGTCCTTTAGACATTGTGCACTTCGACTAAGGTTAAATTCCTAAGTTGAAGGTGGCTAATTCGGAGATTACCTTAATAATGGCCCTGGTCCTTACAAGGACAATGTGCACCTTAACTCAAGAGAAATCTATAAGTTGAGGGTGGCTATTGTTAAATCACAAAAAAGAGGGATGTGTAGAAAATAAGGGCTCAAGTGAAAGAGACGGCAAGGTTGTAAATACAAGTGGGAAAATATGCAAAAAGAGGGGGCCACAGAGAAAGAAAAAGTTGTGAATATAGCAAAAAAATCGAAACAGGTGCAGTAGGGAGGATAAGCCACTAATTCTACCTTACTGTATCCTCCCCTACATCAAGCTTACATTACAACCCGTAAAATCCTATTTGATTCTGGGCAAAGCACGCTTTATTAGTTGAGATGTACATAATGGGCAAGCTTATGGTTCTCAATGCATGCATGTATTATGTCTTTGCTGAGTGAGAGCGCGCTATTTTCGTGAAGTCCTTAAACTATATACAATTTGTTGAGCTTAGTGTGCGGACTATTCTTTCGAGTGAGGGCAGATAGGTGATATGTAATGGTGCACATGAAGTTGAATGTGTTGGTTGCAAAAAGTTGTCGAGTCAGTACTTGAGTTGTATGATGTATGAAAGTGGGCAAGGCCTATTGTGAGTGAGAACATGCTTGTTTTAACTGATTAAAGATTCTTAAAAGAAAGTGGCGGATGCACAAATAATAGACTAGGGAGTCTAGTTCCAGGATTAGTTAGTAAGTTGTTCGAGGACGAATAAAGCTCCAAGTGTGGGGTAGTGATCTTAGGCGTATTTATATGCCTATGAGCCTAATAACACCCGTATTTTGGCTAACTGTGGAATCATTTTATGTTAATTTATAGTCATGTCGAGTCTTTTAATTGCATCTATACTAACCAATATGATTAGTTGTGTAGGTGAGCTTAAATGAAGAAACAAGCACTGAAATGGGTATTAGGAAACACGAAAGGATCCAAGTTGAAAAGAAGTAAAAAGAAAAGAATGAAGAAATGAATATACAGAAGGATCCATATCCTCTCCGTGTCGCGGAGAGGGATTTATCTTTGGTCCGAGAATGGAAAGTGAAACAGAGTGGTATGTTTCCTCTCCGTGTCGCGGAGAGAGAGTGCTGAATTTGTGCACAAATTAACAATTTGGGATAGAACGGTCTGGACAGCCCTGCGTCGCGGAGAAGAGAAGAAGTCCTTGAACTGGAGTTTGAAAACTCCTCCGCATCGCGCCCCTACTTGCTAGTTTTGGCCGTTTCGACTTAATTATAAATAGACTAAGATTTTATTTTATTAATTCTTCTTTCTCTGGATTTTGAAGAACGACGATTTGGAGAGCTATTTCATCTATTTTTAGTGTTCATTCCTAAACTCTTATACTTTTGATCTATTTATGATATTTAAACTTTGCTTAATTGAATTTCCTATTGTGAGTAGCTAATTTCCCTAGTTCTAGGGTTGTGGCTACATTATGATTGTAAATTATTAAAGTTTTATGGATTGACATTAACTATCATATGAATCTTTGTTATGTTATTGTTTTTCGTATTTCGTGCCTGATCACCATTGAAATAAACATTTTGTCTCAATTGAACTCGGGAGAGGAATAAGAGAATAGAACGTGGGGAATGACTAGAATGATTTTTTCTTAAGAATTAGAGTTAATTTGTCTAGGAAAGGTATGTACCTAGAGACTTTACTTGGTCATTATATAGGAAGAAATCATAAAGCTCGGTAATTGGTCCAGCCTATCCCTGCTCAACAATGTAGTTAGGTTTTCATTTATCGTAGGCGATTAGAGGTCGGGAGACCATAATCATATATTTAACCCTGTGATCATTGATTCGATAGTTGATAAATATTCGTTTAACAAGATAATTTGCATGATTCATGATACGAGTTGCAGACCTGGACTTTACCCAATCATTGTTTGAACCCTTAGAAATTGAATCAGTTTTGTTTAATCTTTATTTAAATTTTAGATTATAAAATCAATCACTCTTTTAGCTTTAATAACATGTGTGTTTAAATTTGGAAGTATTGGAAAAATCAAATCATTCTAATCGTAAGTCTCTGTGGGTACGATACTCGACTCTTAATTAGAGCTACTTTAATACTTGAACGACCATGTATACTTGCGTGTGTGATTGGGCGCAACAATTTCCTTATGATTATGCATGCTCATTGATTGCTTAAGTTGTGAAAGAAATGACTTATGTGAATCATTTTCCTCATGTTGTTGTGCATTGAGTATGAGTTGCCTATAGACTTCATGAGATTAGTTATTTAACATGCCTAGACTTGGAGTGGAGATTTCCTCCTAGAATATGTGCTTTTTAAGATTGAATTGCATATGAGCTCCATGAGATTGTGTTGAGCATGTTTTAGAGTTGAGAGATGGTAAGTTCCTCCTTTAAGTAAGGAATGTAAAATATATTCATGCATATTGGGTTGTTAGATGTGGTTCCTACTTCCTTATGGTACATTGAGTATGTTTGGCTTGGAGTCGATGTTTCCTCCTTAGTTGTGTGCATTTAGATGAGTTGCATGCATGATGGGCTGCTAGTCTTGAGTCTTTCCGTTTAGAAACATGGTTCATTCGAGGAAGAATGATCCCAAGGGTGAGATATTGCAACACCCTACAGCCAAAAAGGGAAAGATAGAAAATTTTAGGACTTCCAAGTGTCACCGACAGGGGCTAACCACACCTCGTGGGTGGGTCTCGTGGATGAGCACCTTGGAAATCTGTCTTAGGAGTGACCCATGCCTCGTGGATGGGTCCACCACTCGCTAATAGGGGTCCGTATGTCAAGGTCAAGGAAACCAAGTCCTCGACCACAAACCACACTTGACCAGGACGGACCGTAGGTCTATCCACGGTCTGTTGACGTGGTCTCGTGGGTGGGGTCTATGGGACGGTTAAGTCGAGGACTTATGGGTCTTTTTATGGATTAAATTAGAATTAAGTGTTGTCATTTTGACTAAACCTAGACCACCTATATAAGTCGTTTTACCCCCAAATTAGACCCATTTTAGTTTATTAAAATAAAACCCAAAACTTCTCTCAAATATTTTCTCTCTAGAAGTTGGAAGAAGAAGGAAGAACAGGAAACTAGGACAAGTTCAAGGTCACTAATCTTCAAGCTTTTGTGGGAAATTGGACTAAGGTATAATAGCTTTTCATCCATGGGATCCTTCCTTCCATGGAGTCCCCTAGAATTCCTCAATTTGATGAAGAATTCCCCCAAGTCTAGCTAGGATTTCTTCCAATGTTGTGGGTTATGTTGATTATGGATCCAATTGAGTGGATTGTTATTGTTTATGATTGAATTAGTGTAATTACATGTTAGTAGAGCGAAATTACATGTATTCATGCTTATACCATGATTATGACCTAGAATTGATATAATTGGCTGGATGCCATGATGGGAAACTTTGTGGGTTTAGGCTTGTCCTTATATGATTGATGAATTATGAGTAGAATTGCTTTAGAATGAAGCTTAGATGATGATAATGAGATCTAGGGCTTTAAGAGTAAATATTATGACGTGAATTGTTGCAATTGATATTATTGTTGAGGAAGGGATACTTCCCACATGAATTGCCTAATTATGAATGTATGAATGTGAAAGGCTTTCTCACGTTAGTGATTCTAGGTTGAAAGGATTGCTCACCTAAAATGAATCTAGACTAAAAGACTATGTAAATGATGAATCTAGAGGCGACTACCCTTGACCTCCATATGTGAAGGATACAAGGTGATCATTTCCCATACTCCTTAGAACTAAACAAGAGGTGATTCCCTATGTTCCTACTATGATTTAATGGACATGGAGGCGAGTACCCATGGTCTTTATGAAATGATGTGGAGGCGAGTACCCGTGTCATATGATGAGGTTGTGGAGGCGAGTACCCGCCATCTAAATGTAAGTAAGGCAAGAGGCAAATACCCATTAGCCTTTGAAAGTTAGGCAATGAGGCAAATACCCATTAGCCTTTGAAAGTTAGGCAATGAGGCGAATCCCCATGTCTTTAAAAGTAAGTATTAACTATGTGAATTATCTTATGAAGAATGAATAGCTTGGATTGTTGCTTGAGGTACCATCCATGAGGTAAGTTGACTAGGAGGTGATGACCGAAGTCTTGACTAAGGATGAGTAAGGTTTCTTGAGAAGTATTCCTTTCTTATTATGATATTGATGAATGTGCATGATTATGCTTATGGTTTATATTGACTAACCATGATGTTTATGTTGTTTATGATAGCTATCATATTTAGTACTTAATTGTACTAACGCATACTCTTGCCTACATTCTTATCAAATGTAGGGTTCGGTGACATAGATTCTCACACTCGTGGCTAGCTTTCTTGTTGATCAAGGAAGTGAAGATTTGGTGAGTCCTCATTGTGTTCGAGGATGTGATCACCTTTTTTCTCTTATGTCTTTTCTTTTATGTCTTGTAATTTTTTATGGATTATGTCTCAAGACTTTATTCATATTGTTTTACATGGTTTGAGGCAATGATGTTAGACTTCCACTCATTTGATAAAGGACTTTGGTTGTATTGAAATGTTTTAAATTTCCACACCATTTTCTATTACTTTATGTTATGATATGCTAAGTGGCTTGTACGAGGCCTCTCAGGGTCTTATACGCATTGTTGAATCTAGGGGGTACCCCTGGGTTGTGACACTTAGTGCTTATGTGGACCAACTGAGGTCCCTCAATATTTCTATGCTATGGAGTGAGGTTCCCTTGCTTAAGTTTGTGCCTCCTACAGAGATGAGAGCATATGCACCTACTGGGGTGGATGAGTAGCCGCCAAATATTGATGATGAGGATGATTATAATGTTACTGAGAAGTCTTAGGAGGATGCACTCCGACGTGAGAATGAGCAAAGGATTGTGAAGACCCTAGTAGAGGTGTAGGCTATAGAGGAAATAATAGTGCACGCGACTACGAAGAGATCTCATCTGGAGACTTCCATGGTTTGTACTATTGGGTCTGTCTTTTATGCTCTATTATTCCTCCCATCAATGTGCTTGGAATTGATGCATCGGCTGATGCTACTGTGCTACTTCCCATTCTAGATGTACCATGTACTGATGCTTGAGATGATAACATCCCCTGAAATCCATAGGAATAGGTTCTTCACAAGTATAGCCTGTCAGGGGAACTTTCACTCATTCTCCTCACATACTTATTTTGATTACATTGAGGATATTTCTAGTTGTTTTTTATGAGGTGAGAGAATTTGTGCCAATATTCCCCTTTTTGGATTGTATTTTGTTGTATTAGTTTTATTTTAGATATTGTAGTATTTTGGTTCGTCTGCATGGGGTTCCTATTTCTATTATTTTAGATCATGGCACACAATTTACATCTCATTTATGGCAATTTATGCAGAAGAAGTTGGGCAATCGGGTGGATCTTAGTACAACCTTTCACCGTCAGACTAACGGTTAGTCTGAACAGACTATTCAGGTACTTGAGGACATGTAGCGGGCATGTGTGATCGATTTTGGTGGTCACTGGGATCAGTTCTTGCCATTAGCGGAGTTTTCTTACAATAATAGTTACCATTCTAACATTGAGATGGCACCATTTGAGGCTTTGTGTGGTAGGAGATGTCGATCTCCGATTGGTAAGTTTGATGCATTTGAGGTTAGACCGTGGGGCACTGATTTGTTGAGGGAGTCCTTGGACAAGTTCAAGTTGATCCAAGATAGACTTCTCATGGCTCAGAGTAGGCAAAAGAGTTATGCAGATCAGAAGGTTCGTGATTTGGAGAGAAGGTTCTATTGAAGGTTTCACCTATGAAGGGTGTGATGAGATTTGGAAAGAAGGGCAAGTTGAGCCCAAGGTATATTGGTCCTTCCGAGATTGTAGAGTGTATTGGTGAGGTGGCGTATCAGTTGGCTTTTCCACATGGTGTTTCGGGTGTTCATCCCGTATTTTATATTTTGATGTTGAAAAAGTATCATCAGGGTGGTGCTCATGTGATTCAATGGGATTCGGTGTTACTTGATCAGAATTTGACTTTTGAGGAGGAGCCGGTAACCATTTTGGATAAGCAAATTTGAAAGTTGAGGTCGAAAGAGATTGCTTCAGTAAAGGTTCAATGGAAGCATCGTCCAGTTGAGGAGGGAGGAGGCTACATGGGAGACCGAGTAAGACATGAGGAGTAGATATCCTCAACTTTTTTAGCGTTTAGGTGCATTCTATTCTTTTACCGTTCGAGGACGAACGTTTGTTTAAGTGGTAGATGATGTAGCGACCCGCTAGGTCATTTTGAGAACTAGGACTATTTTGACTCTTCCCAAAAAAATTAAATGGAAAACTTTGAAATATTCGGTAACTACGAGTATCTAGTTGATGAATTTGTAAAAAATAATTAATATAGTTAATAGTTAGTGGGCCAAGTCCATAATTCATTTAATAATTACTTGAGTGGATCCCTTTTAAAAAATAATTACTTATTTTAAATATATTATTTAATTATTACCATTTATAGCAATATATAACAATACTATATATTTTATTAGATTTGTCTTTCTCTCTTGCCTCTTTCTCCTTTTACTCTCTCGCCTTTTTTACTTTTATCTCTCTTTCTCGCTCTTTCTCCCTTTTTTTGTTTATGTTGTTCTATCTCTCTTATTTTTCTTTCTGCTGCTTTTTTCTTGCTTTCTTTTTCCCTCTCTTTCTCTCTCACTATTTTCTTTCGTAGAGTAGTCAATGATTCGTAGATTAAATAAAATTTGTATCAATAATTAATTAATTAGGCAAAAAATCTAATCGTAACAAATGAAGAGACATAATAAATTGCAAAATGAATTAAACTTGAATTAAAAATGTATTCCACAAATATTAAAGTTGAATTAGAAGAGAATTAAATATGAATGAAAAATGTAGCAAACCAAAGAGCATTCTAGGATCTGTAAACTGAATGAATTTGTATCAACAATGAATTTCACAAGTAATTCAATCGTAACAAATCCACCAATAAATTGCAAAATGAATTAAAATTGTATTTAAAAGTGTATTACACAAATATTAAACAAGTAAATTAAATTTTCTTTAAAATTGTATTACACAATATTAAAGTTGAATTAGAAGAGAAAATTAAGAATGAATAAAAAATGTAACTAACGAAAGACAAGACAACGATCCATAAACTGAATTAAACTTGTATTACTCATGAATAAAATATTTATTATATGTGTCTTATAAATTATTTTGTATTTGTATCACTAAGAATATAAGTGATGTTTGCAATATATATTAAAAATGTATTGTGCATGTATTCTAAGTGTGTTACCTAAATTATTTTAGTTGATATCATTAAAAAGGGATTGAAATTTTCCTTATGTATTATAAATGTAGGATGTATTGTTTATTATTTTGATACAATTTTTATACAATTATGAAACATATCTAATACAACTTTAATACAAACCCGATATAGTTTCATAAACTTCATCCTTTCCGAGCTTCAATCTAGTATTTCTCCTAAAATCAATTCTAATGTTAACCAAACCCTCTTAAATTGAGATATAAACTCCAAAATATATTTTCAATTATTTGTAGGAACAACCAATCCAAACTAATCACAAACGAAATATCAGATACATAATATAATCATAACAAATGAAGAAACATAATAAACTGCCGAATAAATTAAATTTGAATGAAAATTGTATTACACACATATTAAAGTTGAATTAGAAGTGAATTAAACATGCATGCAAAATGTAGCAAACGAAATAGCATTCTTTGATTTGTAAACTGAATAAAACTTGTATCAATAATGAATTAAACAAGTAATTTAATCATAACAAATCAATCAATAAACTGGAAAATGAATTAACTTGTATTAAAGTTTTATTACACAAATATTAAATTTGAATTAGAAGAGAGAATTAAGCATGGATAAAAAATGTAACTAATGAAACACCAGACAATGACCTATAGACTGAACTAAACTTATATCAACAATGAATCAAACAAGTAATCTAATAGTAACAAATAATAAACTACAAAATGAATTAAATTTGCATTAAAAGTGTGTTACATAATATTAAAGTTGAATTAGAAGAGAAAATTGAGAATAAATGAAAAACATAACTAACAAAAGACAAGACAATAATCTATAGATTGAATTAAACTTGTATTATTCTGGAATAAAACATGTATTATATCTATCTTATAAATTATTTTTGGCTTGTATCACTAAGAACATGAGTGATGTTTGCAATATGTATTAAAAATGTAGTGTGCATGTATTATAAGTGTGTTATCTAAATCATTTGGTTGGTATCACTACAAAGAGAGTAAAGTTTGCAATATGTATTAGAAATGTATTGTTTATGAATAAAACTTATATTATATGTGTCTTATAAATTATTTTGATTTGTATCACTAAGAAATGAGTGATGGTTGCAATATGTATTATAAATGGATTGCTCATGAATAAAACTTATATTATATGTGTCTTATAAATTATTATAATTTATCACTAAGAAAATGAGTGACGGTTGCAATATGTATTAAAAATGTAATGTGGATGTCTTATAAATGTATTATTAGTGTGTTACCTAAATTATTCTTGTTGGTATCACTAAGAAAGGAATGAAGTGTGCAATATGTATTATAAATGTATTATTCATGAATAAAACATGTATTACATATATCTTATAAATTATTTTGATTTGTATCACTAAGAAAAAGAGCGACGTTTGGAGTACGTATTACAAATTTATTGTTCCTATATTATAAATGTATTATGAATGTGTTACTTAAATTATTTTGGTTGATATCATTAAAAAAAGAGTGAAGTTTGTAATATATATTATAAATGTATTGTTCATGATTTTAATACAATTTTAATACAATTATAAAATATATCTAATACAACTTTAATACAATTGCGATACAGTTCCATAAACTTCACATTTTTCGAGTTTCAATCTAATATTTCTCCTAAAATCAATTATAAACTTAACCAAACCCTCTTAAAATTGAGATATAAACTACAAACGATATTTTCAATTATTTGTAGGAACAACCTATCCAAACTAATCACAAATTCGTAAAATTCAAATAATGAATTCAAAATTTGAAGCTTTATAATGACCATCAATAGTGAAGTTTTACTGCTATAATTTTAGAGATTTGAAATTTCTACTTGAAAACATGATTTTGTACAAATTTTCGTCTTTATGTTCTTCTTTTCGTCGTATTTTTGGGTAAAAATAATGAAATATGGGCAAAAATTAATTTGAGGATAGTTATTTAAATGGAAATTTTAAAGAAGAAGAAGAATTTTAAAAAAAAAAAAAAAAAAGAAGAAGAGGAGGAGGAAGATAAATAATGTCAGAGAAAGAGACGAAGAAGAAGAAGAATAAAAAAAAAAAGGAGAGGAAAAAGGGCACAGAAAGAGGCAAGCGACTGTACAATTTTCTTAATTTCAAAAATTTGTCATATTTAGTTAGAAAAAATATATTGCCATAGATGGTAAATAATTTTTTAATCTAGCATATTTATGTGATTTACCCTTCATTTAATACCCTTTTACATTTGGCCCATGTATTAAAATAAGTTAGAAGGGTTAAAATTGTTATATCATAATTTGAGGAAAATAGAAATAGGGACAGTAGATCAACACATCGGCGTCCGAGATGAAACCCTTGTTCAGGTAAAGCGATACAATATCTCTCGAGATTTTAAACTTTGTGTTGAATATAATTACAATATAAATTACTGTGACTTGATTTGTTGTCGGTATTATATTGATGAGGTGAGGTTTGGGTAATATCTGTCAAATGGGTTTAATATTTTGGTCTGCTATTTCCTTATTTATTGAGGTATTAGAATGGCGGGGGACAAGATTTTGAGCCAATGATTGGCATTTGATAGGTATATTTTTAGAAGTTAGGCATTTTTACCGAATGGATTGAAAAGAGGGGTTCTTATTTTATTTATTTACAAAATTAAGATACTAGTTTTAATATATTGGTATATAGAATTAACGTTAGATATATTGTATTAGATGGATACCATTAGAATATATTGTTTGGAGGAATTAAGACTTAACCCTAGGATTGATTTTTAGGAAATATAAGGAGTGACATATGAGTTGGCACCAATACTAGGAGCTTGATTATAGCATTTTGATGATTTTTTGGCCTAGGTTAGACATGTAGTGAAATGAGTATCTGTGAACTCGATTACTTACGAATATTGCATAATTGGTAGATTGGGAACATTCTGAAGCTTTGCGAAAAGGGAAGGAAAAATCTTGAGGATTCGTGGCATGTGTTCAGCATTTAAGGTATGTTAAGACTTTTAGACTTCGTTGAAGGACATTTTCCAAATTAAAGATTAGAACCGGAATAGACAATGGGTAAGGGCGAAAGATGGGGGTCTCGTACCAATGGAGTGACGGGCATTGGTAAGAGTACCGATGTTATAAAAGAAAAGTTTATTACTAAAGTAGGCGGATTGTAATCCGAGAATGCCAAGCATGGGCATTAGCTGACTTATTATTGACTTGAACTCTTTGTGTGATTGCGTGTCTTTATTGAACCCGTATAATTGTGATAATTGAGGTGGTTTTGTATGCTGATATTTGATTGATTGAGATGCACCATCATCTTGTTATTTGAAATCACATTGTGCATATGAATTGACATGAAATTTAGTATAAGTTGGGCACGTGGAGATCGTTCATGCTGGGGATGGTGAGATGTTAAGATTATAATCGGGGCACGTGGAAATCGTCCGTATGGAAATTGTTTGATTTTATGATAGTGCGTTGAGATCGTCCACATAGACACGTGGAGATCGTTCGTGTCGGCATATGGACCTCGTGACTCCCCCATGGGTCATGAACTCTCGATGTATTTCTGAGGAGTATCATGTATTTACGGTTGAGAGAGCACTAGGCATTTGAGGCATATCATTCCATGGTGTCATATTGCATTGCATCTCATGACATCCTTCATTCTTGATGATTATGTGTTTTATTGGTGTTTGGAAAGTACTTGATATTTGATTTCCTTATTTGATGGAACTTGACTTGTAACTGTATTATAGACTTGTATTAGTAAAGAACTAATTTTCTTATATGAACTCCCGTTACTACTTCTTCGTTGTCGGTCTATGAGAAATACTGGGTACACGTGGTTTCGTACTCATACTATATTTGTTGTACTCTTTGTGGTGCAGATTCGATTCTGAGTACGAGCACATCTCGTGAAGCTTTTTGAGTCCGAGCTTGGATTATCTTGGAGTTGTGGTGAGCGGCTTGGTTGTTCCATGGCCCACACCTCCCCCTATCTTTTATTCATTCTGTTGTTTTAGTATTCAGGATATCCCTTATGTTTGGATTTGTCATTTAGTTTCAGTCTTGCATTGTATTTTAGAAGATCTTGTACTTATGACACCAATTCTTGGATGGTATTTTAGTTTTCCACATTTCGTATTTATAAAGGACTCCGTGTTGGAGATATTTTCCTCATTGTTTACCTCTTTACCGTATTAGTTAGTTAAAATTGGTAAAATATGTTGGGTTTGCTTACCTATTGGTTGGGAACATAGGTGCCATCACGACTTGTGAATTTGGGTCGTGAAATTAGGTTTAGGGTTTTAGGTTAATGGTTTTATCTAGGTTTTTAGGGTATAGGGCTTTGGATTTTTCAGGTTATGGTTTTTATAGGTTTAGGGTTTAGGGCTTAGGTTTTTTTTTGTATTTTTTTAGGGTTGAGCATATTCGATTTAGGGCATTAGAGGGTTTAGAGATTAGAGTTTTTTAGGTGTAGGGGTTTTTGGGTTTTTTAGGGTTTTTGTGGGTTAAGTGTTTCTTAGGGTTCTTTAGGGTTTAGAGTTTAGGGCTTAGTGTTTTTTCGTGTTTTTAAGGTTTAGGGTTTACTGATTTTTAGAATATAGGGTTTAGAACTTAGGATTTTGTAAGGGTTTCGAATGTCCATTTAGGTTTTATATTAGGGTTTCTTACACTTCAAAACTAAAATCTGCTTGAATCAGTCATATTAAGAACATCATCATGATTTTTTAAAATAAGTACATTCATGTAAGAACTAAAAAATTAAAAGAAATGATATTTATTATATGTTCATTAGTTATTTAGTAGTTATTCATCGACGAGAGTTCATTTAAATCCAAAAGGAATGATATTTATTATATGTTCTCTCATTTAAAAATGACTATGTTCAATAAATATTTCTTTCTTCTCTTGTTTCAGTTTTCTCCGACTCATTAATTCAATGGAGGTATTGGATCTCATTATTGTCAAGAGATGTAAAAAGATTTAATTTATTATCTTTGTCTAACTAGTTTAGATACACAAATATTATTAGTTTGCTAATTGAAAAATTTTAATGATCTCGTTTTGGTAATTTTGATTTTCTCGGTTAATTTTATGAAAATACAGTAGAAAGATTGATACAAGTAAGAAAATCACGAAGACTAATTATTTATTACCAAGTTATCGTTTAAATCTATATATGCACCATGTTCAACATTAATTCAAATGTTTTTTTACCTTTCTTTTAAGAAAAATATTAGTTGCATACTCTTTCTTAGTCACAATAAAATTCTAACTGAGTAATGTCTGAAATCCTATTCTTTAACGTTATCAAGCTTACCTTTTCTGCTGCATGCTTGAAGGAAAGACACAATTTTTTTGTAACTATCGAAAAGTTATTGAGGAAGCAAATGTCACAACCAAAAATTATTTTTATTTATTATTTGGCAAATTCTTCTTTTTAACCTAATACTTTGATTTACAAATAACTAAATATGACTCTCATAGTAGCAACGTGGTTACCCTTATTTAAAAAATTAACTATTATATAATAAACGTCAAAATAAAAATTAATATAATTTAATTATTTGTTATGTAAGATCAATAGCCTATTTAGAATGAATTCAAATTCTATTCATCTCATGAAATTGAGCAATAAAATCAATTTCTTACCATTTTCTTCCCTATGATAATCCCATAAAATTTATTAACTTTCTAATACATTGTGACATTCAAATATTATTTTTTTATAAAACATTATGAAACTATTATAAACATACCATAGTGTGGATATTCATTCCATACTTTCTTAGATGCGCTTTCAATAGGATAAGAATGTAGTTGGATAATTTTACTATTGAATAAACTTACAGTTGGGTAAGCTTGCACAAACAAACAACTATATATAAATAGGAAGCACATTCAGTTCATTTGTACATCAATTACTCTCTTTATTCATAAGTTTTTCAAAATATCATTTACCAATGAATTCTCCAAAACTAGAGCCTATCAGGTGAGTTTCTATTTGATGTCCTTTTTATTTTTTTATTTTTTTATCTTTTTTTTTATAATCACCTTGACATGTTATGCTACTTTCAATTTTAAGCGAGATCAAGAAAGCAGGAAAAGCTGATGGAGAGAACAACTAGCTCTGCTACTGTGACCAACTGACGGCAAAGGTTCATTTAAATTTTGCCAAGTATGAATTCATGAAATGTTCTAGTAAATTGATTTTTAACTTTATCCAGCATTTTTCTTTTGCAGTGTCAAAAGTGGTTAAACTTGATAGAAATTTTGAAGACAATGAAAGTTTAAAAGTAGTCTTGGCAATGAAAATTTCTATGAAGATTGCATTTTACAAGATTATTGATTTAGTAGACAAGCTAGGAGAAACATCATAGTTTTGTCTGTGAAAATTCTAGTTTTACTACAATGCTCTTTATTGAAATAATTTTTTTTTGCCTAATTTTAATTCGTAGCCACATTAGTTATATATTGAAATTCAATCAAACAAAGAAAATGATCTCGTGGTTAGTAAATTTATTACTTACCTAAAAGACTAATAAAGATTAAGATATTTTAATTACATATTTTACTATTAAATCAAATGAACTACGAATTAATAATTAGTCAATCTCCGCAACCAATGGTGTCATAACTATTTCATAATTAATTTTCACGGATTTTCAAAAATCAAATCACATATTAGTACTAGAACAAAGGAGGCAAGTTCATAAAAAATCATCGGAAAAGAGCCAAAAATACCCTTGAAGTATTAAAAATGGTACACAACGACCCCTCATCCACCTATTGATTTTAAAATACCCTCTCCATCCACCTATTGGCTAACAAATATCCTCCCCATCCACCTTTGGGTCTAATTTTAGCCACTTCATTAATGGAGCACCAGTTAAAATAATTAAATAATCCTTTTAATTACGTGGCACTCAACCATTGGTTGCAATTTAATTATTTAATATAATTTTAAACCCACCCCATTTTAAACTAAATCTGCCCCAATACTTATTAAACCCGCCCGACCCAATACAAATAACCCATCTAATTAAAACAACCCTAAAACCTTGTTCCCAAATAAACACTCCATTTCCTCAATGTTTATATAAACAACACCCTTGATATAAACACAATTTCACTTTAAAGTATAACTCTGTATTTCCCTATTACATTTAACAATCATAAAAATGAAAATCCCACAAAACCACTCAAACAGATAAAAAAAATCAAACCTTTATAACCCTATTGAGATTTACAGCCAAACCACATTTCCTTAATCCAACAAAAGCATCCAAGGGTGTTCTTTGTATTGGGTCGAGCGGGTTTAATAAGTATTGGGCGGGTTTAGTTAAAAATGGTGGGTTTAAAATTATATTAAATAATTAAATTACAACCTCCAATGGTTGAGCGCCACGTAATTAAATTATTTAATTATTTTAAATGGTGCTCCATTAATGAAGTGGCTAAAATTAGACCCAAAGATTGATGGGGAGGGTATTTGTGAGTCAGTAGGTGTATGGCGAGGGTATTTTGGAGCCAATAGGTGGATGAGGAGTAGTTGTGTACCATTTTCAATGCTTTAAGGGTATTTTAGGCCCTTTTCCAAATAATCATTTAATGGTAACATTAATTACAAATTTAACTAACAAATTCAATAATATCTAACACACAATTTTAGGTAAATACAAATGAAAAGAAAATTAGCAGAATCTAGTTATTTTTTCACGCTGCAGATTTATGCGAACAAAATATTTTTCATTATTAGGATTGATACTTAGGTTAAATTCTGAATGTGTCACACCCCGAGCCTACACCCGGGGCAGGACGTGCACTCGAGAACCATTATTGGCTCCAACCGAACCCTTGGCCTGGCTTAACTTATAGCAGAAGACTTAAATAACAAGAAAACAGTCTCAAAGGATAACTCATGCAATAACTTAAAGAGATATTAGACTAAGCCAAAATGGCAACTTAAATCTTAACGTATACAACTGAAAATGGAAAGACTAAAGAACTATAACTAATCGTCTGTGAAGCTGTAACTCCTCTCCATTTGAAAGAGCTAGAAAGAGTTAGAATTGGAAATATTCATTTTAGGAAAGAATGAGAAATCTGGAAATTTGTTAAGTTATGGTAAGTTTGAGTTTTGGGTCAACTTTAAAAAACCATAAATCTTAGCTCAAGATTATTTAGGTGTGCTTCCAGATACCGTAGGAAATATCTTGGAATTATCTTTCCAACGCCGCTGATTTTGCACAATTCCGAGTTCGTATGTGTGAGATATGCCCATTTGAAGTTGGTTGGGCTGTTCAAATAAGGAAAGTCTAAACCGGATTTTTGTAAGGGTATTTTAGTCTTTTCCTTTCCCAATTATTTTAATTCGTTTTTAGGAGTTTATTTGGGTCTAATCAAAATTAGATCAGTTTAGAAAATTGGAAATTCATGCTAGAGCTTGGAGAAAAGAAAAAAGAGGAGAAAGGAGAAGAAAGTTCAAGATTCGTCGTTTTCTTGGAGATTTTCGTGTGGATTTCGCCAAGGGTTAATCCCTACGAGGTATATGAGTTCACATAGCATTGGGTTCATTCCCCCACGTGTCAAACATGTTTATTTCAGTATGATTTTCGTCCTAAAAGATTGAGACTATGATGTTCTTGAGTTGTGTTCTTGAATTGCTTTCGTTCTTGAATTTGGGATGAGTTGAGGAGTTCTTGAGAGTTTATGGTCGATTTTAGAGTTGTGTTATATTAGATTCTTGAATACATATGCTAGGTATCTGAATCTAAAGAGGAATTGAGAAAAAGAATTGAATTTAGGCGAACTGGGGTAAGAAAATGAAGAAGGAACAAGTCGGGCAAATCTGGGTACTAGGTCCGCGTCACGGACCGTTCTGCCACAAAATTTATTTTGCTACCAAATAAATAAATGCATCTCTGTGTCGCGTACTTGATTCTAAATAGTGATTTATTGATCTTTTCTCGTGTTTAACTATCTAGAAACACTCCTAAACATCACTGGATCTTTCCTATCACAAATCACAATCCTTGAATCCATAATTCAATTCAAGGAAAGTTAAGAGTCAAGTCAAGAGAGGTTAAGAGTCAAGTCAAGAGAAGTTCATAAAGTTTTTCAAAATTCTTTTACAAATGTTTTAACTTTGTTTTAAGACTTAAGCTTTGAGTTGACTAAAGATTAAGAATAAGAGTTCATTTCTTCAAAGATAATACAGAACTAAGTATTCCCAAAAGTGTAAATGTTTTCACATTTGAGTAAGAAAAGAAACACCAATTTTCAAGAGAGCTTTTAAGCTAAGTTTTGAGTAATTAACTAAAACCAAAGAAAGAGTTTTGTTTTAAAAACATATGAGTTAAGTATATTTTTGGGAGTAGTATTGAGCACCGATATGGGGATGCGAGTTCATAATAACTCAAGTCTCCATAAACCATTTAGCCATCATGGGTAGAAAAGGATCATACTTATTAGATTATTCTTAGAGATTTTAGCATAGACTAGTGGATCCACTTAGTTAAGGCGTCCTATATGACGACAAAGTATAGGACAGTTTTGGCAGCATGGGCAAGAGGTTGTATCACTACTTAGGCTCATAGTGGTGGTTGTCAGTTAGAGAAACTATCACAATATTATATTACTTTATATGTAATTGAGTTGATATTGCATTTCTTTAACAAATTGATTTGCTACCTACTGTTTTAAATGCTTTGTATAAACTGCATTACTATTGTTGGGTACTTTGCATTGAGTTAAGTTATTCAAGAGTTAAGTAATGTCAAGGTAAGTGTTCCTTTCATATTCCTTTCAAGCTTATGTTATGTTTAGTTTTCCCCTCGCATACTCGTACATTCAATGTACTGATGCCATTTGGCATGCATCATTTTATGATGCAGAAACAGGTAAACAAGATCATCATCCAGTGCCTCTTTGATCCAGTTGAGCACTCAGAGTCAGTTGGTGAACCTCCTTGCTATCTGGAGGACTCATCTTTATCATTTGTTTTAGTATTTCGTTCACTAGGATGTCGTGGGTCTTGTCCCGACATCCCTCTTTGTTTTAGAGGCTTCATAGACAGTCAGACAGTAAGTTATGAGTCCTTTAGCCTTGTATTGCAGATGTTTTGCTATGGGACTTGAGTAGCCATTTTGGCTATTTTGAATGTTTTCTGGAAAGACATTCTAAGTTATTTCATAAGTTCGTTACTTGAGGTATTTCTGATGTTTAAGTCTTTCGGTTGAGTGAGTAAGCCAGGCCAAGGGTTCGCTTGAGGCCAGCAATGGTTCTCGAGTGCCAGTCCCGCCCAGGGTGTAGGCTCAGGGCGTGAAAAACTTGGTATCAGAGCACATAGTTCAAGACTCCTAGGGAGTCTATGAAGCCGTGTCAGTAGAGTCCTAGTTATCGGTGTAAAGCACGCCATATCTATAATTAGGAGGCTGCGACACTTAGGAAATTATCTCACTTCTTTCATACTTATTTCGTGCGATATAGTTCATCTCTATAAAGTCTCTTTCTAATTCGTGCTTGCGCACGTTTTTCAGTTAATCATGAATCCACGAAGAATTGTCTGAGTTCGTCCTATTAGGAGGAATGTTGAAGAGCAAGGGGTACCCAATGCACCTAAAGTGCAACCCCAAGGGAAAGTTACCAATGCTTAATTTCAGGAAGCAATCTGAATGCTAAGTCAATTTGTGACCAACCAAGCTAGGAAATCGAGAGGATCTAGACAGGAAGTGGTTGATACTTCGAGGATCCGAGAGTTCTTGAGGATGAATCCTCCAAGTTTCACTAGTTCAAACACTATTGAGGATCCAGAGAACTTTATTGAGGAGCTGCAAAAGGTACTTGAAGTTATGCATGTTGCCAATGCTGAGCAAGTAGAACTAGCTACATATCAACTAGGGAATGTTGCTAGGAGTTGGTTTGACTAGTGGAAGAAGGGTAGAGCTGAGGGAGCACCACCTGCGAGCTTGTTTTGAGGAGGCCTTCTTGGGGCGTTTCTTTCCCTGAGAACTGAGGGAGGACAAGGTACGAGAGTATATCACCTTTAATCAAGATTCACTAAGTGTTCATGATTATGGTTTGAAGTTCACTCAGTTATCTCGGTATGCTCCGGAGATGGTTGCGGATAGGGAAGCAGGATGAGTCTTTTTATTGCTGGGTTGTCTCGTCTTTCCAACAAAGAGGGAAGGGAAACTATGCTAATTAGGGACATGGATATATCAAGGTTGATGGTCTATGTGTAGCAGGTTGAGGAGGATAAGCTGAGGGATATGGAGGAATTCCGAAATAAGAAGGCTAAGACAACAGGGAAGGAGTCCGGGAAGCCAAGAAATAATGCAAACCGGTCTTCTTTCCAACAAAAGCAAAAGGGACCTGCTCCGTCATTTTCTAGTGCACATGCACCCAGAAACAAAGGTGAGTACAATAGTCAGAATTCACAGCCTTTCAGAGCTAGACCTGTACAATCTCAAGGTAGTCTTGCACAGTGAGGTAACTAGGCCCCTGCATGTGCTAAGTTGGGTAGAACACACCCAAGTAAGAGTCGCGATGGCTCTACAGGTTGTTTCAAGTGTGGACAAGAGGGTCACTTCATAGAAAAGTGTCCTAAGAATCGATAAGGTAATGGGAATCAGGGCAATAAGGCCCAATCTTCATCAGTTTCTCCACCAGACAGGGATTCACCTAGAGGAGCTACTTTCGGTACTGGTGGAGGAGCAAACCACCTTTATGCGATCACTAGTCGTCAAGAGCAAGAGAATTATCCAGATGTTGTCACTACTATGATCAAAGCCTTTACTCTTGATTTTTATGCTTTGCTAGACCCAGGAGCAAGTTTATCTTTTGTGACTCCTTATGTTATAAATAATTTTGATGTTCTTCCTGAGAAACTCTGTGAACCCTTTTGTGTTTCTACACCTGTTAGGGAGTCTATTCTAGTTAAGCGAGTATATCGTAATTGTGTTATTTCCATCAATCATAAGGACACCATGGATGATTTAATTGAGTTAGACATGGTAGATTCGATGTCATTCTAGGTATGGATTGGCTTCATACTTGGTATGCCTCCATTGATTGTATGACTCGAGTTGTTAAGTTCCAAATTCCTAATGAGCCAGTCTTAGAGTGAAAAAGCAGTTTAGGGGTCATTTTATTTAGTAACTTAAGGTAAGAAAGTTAATCTCCAAGGGGTGTGTCTATCACTTAGTCCAAGTTAATTACTCTAGTGTTGAGATACCTCATATTCAGTCAGTTTCAATAGTAAAAGAGTTTCTAGAAGTCTTTCCAGACGATCTTCCCGGAGTCCCTCCTGAGAGTGAAATAGACTTTGGTATAGATGTCCTTCTAGATACTCGTCCTATATCTATTCCGCCATATAGAATGGCTCAAGCAAAGTCGAAAGAGCTTAAAGAACAGTTAAAAGATCTCCTTGGTACGGTCTTTATTCGACCAAGTGTCTCACCATGGGCGGTCCGGTCTTATTTGTGAGGAAGAAGGATGGTTCCCTTAGAATGTGTATAGATTATCGCCAGTTGAACAAGGTTACCATCACGAATAATTATCCTCTTCCAAGGATTGATGATCTTTTTTATCAGCTTCAGGGTGCTACTTGTTTCTCTAAGATAGACCTCAGATCAGGCTACCATCAGTTAAGAGTAAGGGAATGTGACATTCCAATGACAGAATTCAGGACCCATTATGATCATTATGAGTTCCTAGTTATGTTCTTTGGTTTGACCAATGCGTCTGTGCAACATTCATGGACCTTACGAATAGAGTATTCAGGCCTTATTTAGATATGTTTGTTATCGTCTTCATTGATGATATACTAATCTATTCGAGGAATGAAGAAGATCATGCTAGCCATCTCAGATTAGTTCTCCAAACTCTAAAGGATAGAGAGTTGTATGCCAAGTTCTCTAAGTGTGAGTTTTGGCTTGAGTCTATGGCATTCTTAGGCCACATTGTGTCTGGAGAGGGAATTAAAGTTGATACTCAAAAAATAGAGGCAATGCAAGATTGGCCTAGACCCATATCTCCAACCGATATTAGGGGTTTTTTGGGTTTGGCTGGCTATTATAAAAGGTTCGTAGAGGTGTTCTCATCTATTTCATCCCCTTTGACCAAGTTGACTTGGAAAACAGTGAAGTTTCAATGGTCTGAAGCTTGTGAAAAAAGCTTTCAGGAATTAAAAAAAAAAGTGACTACTGCCCTAGTGTTGACCTTACCAGAAGGTACGCAAGACTTTGTTGTTTATTGTGATTCATCTAGAGTTGATTTGGGTTGTGTATTAATACAGAATGGCAAAGTTATAACTTATGCCTCCAGACAGTTGAAAGTTCATGAGAAGAACTACCCAACCCATGATCTAGAGTTGGCTGCCATGGTTTTTGCTTTGAAAATATGGTGCCATTATCTTTATGGTGTTCATGTGGATGTGTTCACTGATCACAAGAGTCTCCAGTATGTGTTTACTGATAAAGAGTTTAATCTCAAACAAAGGAGGTGGTTAGAATTACTCAAGGATTATGCCATGAGTATTCGTTACCACCCAGGTAAGGCTAATGTTGTTGCTGATTCCTTGAGCAGGTTGTCTATGGGTAGTACCGCCCATTTTAAGGAAGATAAGAAAGAGCTAGCAAAGGATGTGCACAGACTTGTACGCTTGGGAGTTCGACTAATGGAATCCACAGAAAGAGAAGTAGTGGTGATGAATGGGGCTGAATCATCATTAGTGTCAGAAGTAAAAGAGAAGCAAGATAAAGACCCAATTTTGCTTGAATTGAAGACAAATGTTCATAAGCAAAAGTAATGGCTTTTGAACAAGAGGGAGATGGTTTATTAAGGTATCAAGATAGATTGTGTGTACCAAGGGCGGATGAACTCCAAGAGAGGATCATGGAGGAAGCTCATAGCTCTATATATTCTATCCATCCGAGTTCCACAAAGATGTATCTCAATTTGAGAGAAGTCTATTGGTGGAGTAGTATGAAGAAGGGCATTGCCGAGTTTATTGCTAAGTGTCTGAATTGCCAACAAGTTAAAGTAGAGAATCAAAGACCCGGTGGTTTGGCTCAAAATATAGAACTTCCAGAATAGAAGTGGGAGATGATTAAGATAGACTTCATCATAGGCTTACCAAGGTCTCACAGCCAGCATGATTCGATATGGGTGATTGTTGATAGAATGACAAAATCAGCCCACTTTTTGCCGGTAAAGACTACCCATTCAGCAGAAGACTATACTACGTTGTATATTCAAGAAGTAGTTAGACTTCATGGAGTTCCAGTCTCCATTATTTCAGACAGAGCTGCGCAATTTACTGCATAGTTTGTAAGTCATTCCAAAAAGGCTTGGGTTCAAAGTTGAACTTAAGTAGTCCGTTTCATCCCAGATAGATGGGCAAGCAGAGTGCACTATTCAGATCTTAGAGGATATTTGGCTTGTATGATTGATTTCAAAGGTAATTGAGATTATCACCTACCTCTTATTGAATTTGCTTACAACAATAGTTACCACTCTAGCATCCAAATGACATCTTATGAAGCTCTTTATGAGAGAAGATGCAGATATCCTATTGGATGATTTGAAGTTGGTGAAGCTGGGTTGATAGGACCAGACTTAGTTCATAAAGCAATGGAGAAGGTGAAAGTTATTCAAGAGAGATTGAAAATGGTGCAGAGTCGTCAGAAATCCTACACTGATGTTAGGAGGAGGGAGTTAAAGTTTGAAGTAGATGATTGGGTATACTTGAATGTTTCACCCATGAATAATGTAATCAGATTCGGTAAGAAGGGGAAGCTTAGTCCCCAGTATATTGGCTCTTACAAAATATTAAAGAGGGTTGGTAATGTAGCTTATGAGTTGGAGCTACCACAAGAATTAGCAGCGGTTCATTCGGTATTTCACATCTCCATGTTGAAAAAGTGCATGAACCGATCCTTCATTGATCATACCAATTGAAGATATTGGTATCAAGTATAACTTGTCCTATGAGAAGATTCTGGTTCAGATATTAGATCGCCAAGTTCGCAAGTTGAGGACCAAGGAAGTAAAATCAGTCAAAGTTCTTTGGAGAAATTAGTTTGTTGAGGAAGCTACTTGGGAAGCCTAATAAGATATGAAGAAGAGATATGCCCATCTCTTTTAGCCCGAAGAAATTCCAGATCAATGTACTAATTATCTTCTTAGTAATCTATAATTTATATACTTGATGTGTTAGATTTTCTTGTTGGGTGTTTGAACTGAATGATTGATGTTACACCTTTATCCTAGTAAGAGTAATCTCATTCAAGAACGAATTTTTCCAAGGGGAAATATTTTAACACCTCGCCATTTGAAAGAGCTAGAAAAAGAGTTAGAATTGGAAATAGTCATTTTAGGAAAGAATGAAAAATCTGGAAATTTGTTAAGTTATGGTAAGTTTGAGTTTTGGTTAAATTCAAACGACCATAAATCTTAGCTCAAGATGAGTTAGGTGCACTTCCACATACTGTAGGAAATATCTTGGAATTATCTTTCCAACGCCGCCAATTTTGCGCGATTCCAAGTTCGTATGAGTGAGATATACCCATTTGAAGTTGGGTTGTTCAAATAAGGAAAGTCTAAACCGGATTTTTGGAAAGGTGTTTTAGTCTTTTCCTTTCCCAACTATTTTAATTAGTTTTTTTTGGATTTTATTTGGGTCTAATCAGAATTAGATCAGTTTAGAAAGTTGGAAATTCACGCTAGGGCTTGGAAAAAAGAGAAAAGAGGAGAAAGGAGAAGAAAGTTCAAGATTCATCATTTTCTAGGAGATTTTCGTATGGATTTTGTCAAGGGTCAATCCCTACGAGGTATGTGAGTTTACATAGCATTGGGTTTGTTCACCCACATGCCAAACATTCTTATTTCAGTATGATTTTGGTACTAAAAGATTGAGACTTCGATGTTCTTGAGTTATGTTCTTGAATTGCTTTTGTTCTTGAATTTGGGATGAGATTGAGGAGTTCTTGAGAGTTTAAGGTTGATTTTAGAGTTGTGTTTGATTAGATTCTTGTGTACATATTCTGGGTATCTAAATCTAAAGAGGAATTGAGAAAAAAATTGAATTAAAGCAATTGGGGTTAGAAAACGAAGAACGAACAAGTCGGGCAAATCTGGGTACTAGGTCCGCGTCGCTGAACTGTTCCTCAGGATTGACAAAATTTTCTCCTCATTGCGGAGTGGTCACGGACCATTCTACCTCAAAAAAAAATTCACGACCAATTAATTAAATGCATCTCCGCGTCGTGGACTTGCTTCCAGACAATGATTTATTGATCTTTTCTCATGTTTAACTATCTAGAAACACTCCTAAACATTATGAGATCTTTCCTATCACAAATCACAATCCTTGAATCCATAATTCAATTCAAGGAAAGTTAAGAGTCAAGTCTAGAGAGGTTAAGAATCAAGTCAAGAGAAGTTCATAAAGTTTTTCAAAAGTCTTTTAGAAATGTTTCAACTTAGTTTTAATACTTAAGCATTGAGTTCACTAAAGATTAAGAATATGAGTTGATTTCTTCAAAGATTATACTGGAAGTAAGTATTCCCAAAAGAGTAAATGTTTTCACATTTGAATAAGAAAGGAAACACCAATTTACAAGAAAGCTTTTAAGCTAAGTTTTGAATAATTATCTCAAACCAAAGAAAGACTTTTGTTGTAAAAAATATATGAGCTAAATATATTTTTGGGAGTAGTATTGAGCACCGATATGGGGATGCGAGTTCATAATAACTCAAGTCTCCATTAACCATGTAGCCATCATGGGTAGAAAGGATCATACTTTTTAGATGATTTCTTAGTGCTTTTTAGCATATACTAGTGTATCCACTTAGTAAACACGTCCTATATGACGGCAAAGTATAGGAGAGTTCTGACAGCGTGGGCAAGACGTTGTATCACCACTTAGGCTCATAGTGGCTATTGTCGGTTAGATAAACTCCCCCAATATTATATTACGTTATATGTAATTGAGTTGCTACCTATTGTTTTAAATACTTTGTATAAACTGCATTACTATTGTTGGGTACTTTGCATTGAGTTAAGTTATTCATGAGTTGAGTAAAGCCAAGGTAAGTGTTCCTTTCAGACTCCTTTCAAGTTTATATTATGTTTATTTTTCCCCTCGCGTACTCGTACATTCAATGTACTAATACCATTTGGCCTGCATCATTTTATGATGGAGACACAGGTAACCAGGATCATCATCCAGCACCTCGTTGATCTAGATGAGCACTCAAAATAAGTTGTTGAGCCTCCTTGCTATCCGAAGGACTCCTCTTTATCATTTCTTTTAGTATTTAGTTCATTAGATGTGTGGGTCTTGTCCCGACATCCCTCTTTGTTTTAGACTCTTCATAGACAGTTAGTTATGAGTCATTTAGCTTTGTATTGCCGATGTTTTGCTATGGAACTTGAGTAGTCATTTTGGCTAGTTTGAATGTTTTCTTTAAAGACATTCTAAGTTATTTCATAAGTTCCTTACTAGAGGTATTTATGATGTTTAAGTCTTTCCGCTTAGTAAGTAAGCTAGGCCAAGGGTTTGCTTGAGGCCAACAATAGTTCTCGAGCGCAAGTCCCGGCCAAGGTGTAGGCTCGGGGCATGACAGAAGCATCTAAAACAAAGAGGGATGTCGGGACAAGACCCCCGATCATCCTAACAACTAAAGTACTAAAACAAATGATAAAAGGGGTCCTTCGGATAGCAAGGAGGCTCACCAAATGACTCTGAGTGCTCAACTAGATCAATAAGGTGTTGTATGATGATTCTAGTTACCTATATCTGCATTATAAAATGATGCAGGCCAAATGGAATCAATACATTGAATGTACGAGCATGCGAGGAGAAAACTAAACATGACATAAGCTTGAAAGGAATCTGAAAAGAACACTTACCTTATCTTTACTCAACTCATTGATACTCAACTCAAATGCAGGTAAAAACAACAATAAGGGTGTAGTTTATACAAAGAATTTAAAACAATAGGTGATAACTCAATGTTTTAAAGAAATACAATAGCAACTCAGTTACATAAAAGTAATATAATAGTGTGGGAGTTTCTCTTCGACAACCACCACTATGAGCCTAAGTGATGATACAATGTCTCACCCACGCTATCAAAATTGTCATATACCTATAGAACGCCTCAACTAAGTGGATCTACTAGTCTATGATAAAAAGCACTAAGGAATCATCTAAAAAGTATGATGATTTCTACCTATGATGGCTACATGGTTTATGGAGACTTGAGTTATTATGAACTTGTCCCTATATCGGTGCTCAATACTACTCCCAAAATATATTCAGCTCATATGTTTTAAAAACAAAACTCTTTCTGTGATTTGAGATAATTACTCAAAAACTAGCTCAAAGGCTCTCTTGGAAATCGGTGTTCCTTTCTTGCTTAAATGTGAAAACATTTCAACTCTTAGGAATACTTAGTTCCCATATAATCTTTTAAAGAATTGAACTTTACTCTTACTCTTTACTTAACTCAAAACTTAAGCCTTAAAACAAAGTAAAAACATTTGTATAAAACTTTTCGAAAACTCTATGAACTTTTCTTGACTTAACTCTTAACCTCTTGACTTCACTCTTAACCTCTTGACTTCACTCTTAACTTTCCTTGAATTGAATTATGGATTCAAGGTTCATGATCTCATGCTTATGGATGATTTCATGATGTTTAGACGTACCTTAGAGTGTAGAAATCGACTAAAAAACATAGGTACGTTGCTAGGGAACTAGTACAGAAAGAAAAGGGAAAAGGTGGAAGAACTGGCGTCCCTGGCGCTCTAAGAGGCGCGGGGCGCCAGAGGGTAAATTTCAGAGTCTGGCGCACTGAGAGGCACGGCACCCCAGAGCCCAAACTTCAGAACCCATTTTAGGGCGCTCTAAGAGGCGCGGCGCCCCAGCCCCCTCCCAAGAAAATCACAAATTTTCTTCTTCATTTTTCAACTCTAAACCCTCTAAATTCAATTGGTTCTTTTACCAACCCTTAGAATCGTCTATATCATCAATATATGCAAGCGCCTACTCGAAATCACACCTAATTTCATGAATAAAACTCAAGAAACTTCAACAACAAGAACCCACAAGAACTTAAACGAATTTCATGAAGAACTCGTAAACTTTTCTTTCAAAAGAACACAATTACGCTGAATTGAATCATAATTGGCGTGTGGGTGAACTAACCCAATTCTATGTGATCTCACATACCTCGTAGGGATAACCCCTTGAAAAAATCCACGACCTTAGCTTCAAGAACTTGACGATTCCTTGCTTTCTCTTCTATTTTCTCCTCTTCTTTTCTCTTCTCTCAAAACCCTAACTTAAATTTCAAAAGCGTAAACTGACCAAATTCAGTTTAGAACCCTAAGTAATTACCAAAAACGAAATAATTTAATCGGGTATGGAAAAGACCAAAATACCCTTCCAAAATCCGGTTTTGACTTTCCATATCTAGACAACCCAACTTCAAATGGACATATCTCATTCATACGAACTCAAAATTGAGCAAACTCGGTGGCGTTAAAAATATAACTCAAAGATCTTTCCTACAATATCTAGTAGCACACCTAAATCATCTTGAACTATGAGTTATGGTCACTTGAAGTTGACCCAAAACTCAAACTTAACATAACTTAACCAATTTTCCAGATTTTTCATTCTTTCCTAAAATGACTCTTTCAAATTCTAGCTCTTTCTAGTTATTTCAAATAGTGAGATGTTAGAGGATGTACCTCTTATTATTGATACAACATACAAAATAAAAGTAAACCATAAGCTCATCTTTGAAATATATGTCTTTAACCTAATTGATGTTTCCACCGATTTGATACAACAAATCATTAGACCTCATTCCGAATAATTAAAAAAAATAACGTCCTAAAAAAGATAGTTGAAAATTTATCCACAGGGATACTTAAATATTAGGATGATTTAGAGTGATTCCTTAATTATATTCATGAGTAGTTTTAGGACTATATATTTTAGAAAAGATAGAAACTTAATTTTCAATTAAATATTTATCGACTCCTAACTATTAGATTATGGAATTGTAAGAAGAAGAAAATGAAAAGACTTGGAAAGTCTAATCAAAATCTCGACACTTCAAAACTAAAATATGCTTGAATCAGTCATATTAAGACCATCATTGTGATTTTTTAAAATAAGTACATTCATGTAAGAACTAAAAAATTAAAAGAAATGTTTTTCTTTATGCCTATCTTTGAATTATTTTTTCTAACCCACCCCCCTCCATTTATCATCTTTTGATTATTTTTTTCCCTTCGTAGATTTATTTTAGGCTCAAACCCTGATAATCACTAGCTAGTTATTCATGGACGAGAGTTCATTTAAATTCAAAATGAATGATAATTATTATATGTTCGCTCATTTAAAATTGACTATGCTCAATAATTATTTATTTTTTTCTCCTGTTTCAATTTTTTTCGACTCATTAATTCATATAATAATGGAAGTATTGGATCTCATTGTCAATAGATGTCAAACTATTTAATTTATTATCTTTGTCTAACTAGTTTAGATACACAAAGATTATTAGTTTGCTAATTGAAGAAATTTAATGCTCTCGTTTTGGTAATTTTGATTTTCTTCGTTAATTTTATGAAAATAAAGTAGAAAGCTTGATACAAGTAAGAAAACCACGAAGACTAATTATTTATTACCAAGTTATCGATTTAAATCTATATATGCACCATGTTCAACATTAATTCAAATGTTTTTTTACCTTTCTTTTAAGAAAAATATTAGTTGCATACTCTCTCTTAGTCACAATAAGATTTCTAACTGAGTAATGTCCGAAACCCTATTCTTTAACTTTATCAAACTTACCTTTTCTGCTACATGCTTGAAGGAAAGAAACAAATTTTTTGTAACTATCGAAAAGTTATTGAGGAAGCAAATGTCACAACCAAAAAATATTTTTGTTTATTATTTGGCAATCATCTTTGTAACCTAATACACTTATTTTCAAATAACTAAAAATGACTCTCATAGTATCTACGTGGTTACCCTTATTTAGAAAATTAACTATTAAATAATAAACCTCTAAATAAGAATTAATATAATTTAATTATTTGTTATGTAAGATCAAGAGCCTATTTAGAATGAATTCAAATTCTATTCATCTCATTAAATTGAGCAATAAAATCAATTTCTTACCATTTTCTACCCTATGATAATCTCATAAAATTTATTAACTTTCCAATACATTGTGACATTCAAATATTATTTTTTTATAAAACATTATGAAATTATTATAAACATACCATAGTGTAGATATTCATTCCATAATTTCTTAGATACGCTTGCAATTGGATAACAATGTAGTTGGATAATCTTACAATTGAATAAACTTACAGTTGAGTAATCTTGCACAAACAGACAACTATCTATAAATAGGAAGCACATTCAGTTCATTTGTACATCAATTACTCTTTTTATTCATAAATTTCTCAAAATATCATTTACCAATGAATTCTCCAAAACTAGAGCTTATCAGGTAAGTTTCTATTCGATATCCTTTTCTTTTTCTTTTTTTTGTCTTTTTTTGTCACCACCTTGATATGTTATGCTTCTTTCAATTTTCAGCGAGATTAAGAAAGCAGGTAAAGCAGTGGATTTTAAAAGGAAAAGGATCTTGTTAGAATATGATTTGCAGAGTGAATTGATGGAGAGAACAACTAGCTCTACTGCTATCGAAGAACGGCAGGAACTTCACAAAAAGTTTCTTGCATATTGTGACCAATCGACACAAAGGTTAATTTAAATTTTACCAAGTATGATTTTATGAAATGTTCTAGTAAATTGATTATTAACTTTATTCAGCCTTTTTCTTTTGCAGTGTCAAAAGTAGTTAAACTTAATCGAAATTTCGAAGACAATGGAGGCTTAAACGTAGTCTTGGCAATGAAAATTTCTATGGAGATTGCATATTACAAGATTATTGATTTAGTAGCCAAGCTAGGAGAAATATCATAGTTTTGTCTGTGAAAATTCTAGTTGTACTACAATGCTCTTTATTGAAATAAATTATATTTTTACATAATTTTAATTCGTAGTTACATTAGTTATATATTTAAAGTCAATCAAATAAAGAAAATGATCTCGTGTTCAGTAAATTTATCACTTATCTAAAAGACTAATAAAGATTAAGATATTTTAATTACATATTTTACTATTAAATCAAATGAACAACTAATTAAAAATTGGTCAATCTCTAGAACCAATGGTGCCATAACTATTTCATAATTAATTTTTACGCATTGTCAAAAATCAAGTCACATATTAGTACTAGAACAAAGGCGGCATGTTCATAAAAAATCATTTAATGGTAACAATAATTACAAATTTAACTAACAAATTGAATAATATCTAACATACAATTTTAAGTAAATATAAATGAAAGGAATATTAGCAGAATCTAAATATTTTTTCACGCTACAGATTTATCCGAATAAATTTTTTTTCATTATTAGGATTGATATTTAGGTAAAATTTAAAATGTACCTCTTATTATTGTTACAACATACAAAAAAAAAGTAAACCACAAGCTCATCTTTGAAATATATGTCTTTAACCTAATTTATGTTTCCACCGACTTGATACAACAAATCATTAGACCTCCTTCCAAATAACAAAAAAAAATAAGGTCCTAAAAAAGATAGTTGAAAATTTATCTACGGGGAGACTTAAATATTAGGATGATTAAAGTGATTCTTAATTATATTCATGAGTAGTTTTAGGCCTATATGTTTTAGAAAAGATAGAAACTTATTTCTCGGTCAAATATTTAAGGACTCCTAATTATTAGATTATGGAATTGTAAGAAAAAAATGAAAAGACTAGGAAAGTCTAATCAAAATCTTGTACACTTCAAAACTAAAATCTTCTTGAATCAATCATATTAAGAACATCATCATCATTTTTAAAATAAGTACATTCGTGTAAAAACTAAAAAATTAAAAGAAATGTTTTTCTTTATGTCTATCTTTCAATTATTTTTTCTAACCCACCCCCACCCCCCCTCTATTTACTATCTTTTGATTCTTTTTTTTTCCTTGATAGATTGTTTTTGGGCTCAAACCCTGATAATCAGTAGTTATTCATGGACGAGAGCTTAAATCCAAAAGGAATGATAATTATTATATGTTTGCTCATTTAAAATTGACTATGTTCAATAATTATTTATTTTGTCTCTTGTTTCAGTTTTCTCCAACTCATTAATTCATATAATAATGGAATTATTGGATCTCATTATTGTCAAGAGATGTAAAAAGATTTAATTTATTATCTTTGTCTAACTAGTTTAGATACACAATGATTATTAGTTTGCTAATTGAAGAATTTTAATGCTCTCGTTTTGGCAATTTTGATTTTCTCCGTTAATTTTATGAAAATAAAGTAGAAAGCTTGATACAAGTAAGAAAACCACGAAGACTAATTATTTATTACCAAGTTATCAATTTAAATCTATATATGCACCATGTTCAACATTAATTTCAAATATTTTTTTACCTTTCTTTTAAGAAAAATATTAGTTGCATACTCTCTCTTTGCCACATTAAGATTTCTAAATGAGTAATGTCCGAAATCCTATTCTTTAACTTTATAAAGCTTACCTTTTCTGCTACATGCTTGAAAGAAAGACACAATTTTTTTGTAACTATCGAAAATTTATTGAGGAAGCAAATGTCACAATCAAAAATTAGTTTTGTTTATTATTTGGCAAAGTCAACTTTTTAATCTAATACTTCGATTTTCAAATAACTAAAAATGACTTTCATAGTATCTACGTTGTTATCCTTATTTAGAAAATTAACTATTAAATAATAAACCTCTAAATAAGAATTGGTATAATTTAATTATTTGTTATGTAAGATCAAGAGCCTATTTAGAATGAATTCAAATTCTATTCATCTCATTAAATTGAGCAATAAAATCAATTTCTTACCATTTTCTACCCTATGATGATCTCATAAAATTTATTAACTTTCCAATACCCTGCGACATTCAAATATTATTTTTTTATAAAACATTATGAAATTACTATAAACATACCATAGTGTGGATATTCATTCCATAATTTCTTAGACATGCTTGCAATTGGATAAGAATGTAGTTGGATAATCTTAATATTGAATAAACTTACAGTTGGGTAAGCTTGCACAAAAAGACAACTATCTATAAATAGGAAGCACATTCAGTTCATTTGTACATCAATTACTCTCTTTATTCATAAATTTCTCAAAATATCATTTACCAATGAATTCTCCATAACTAGAGCTTATCAGGTGCGTTTCTATTCGATATCCTTATTATTTTTTTGTTTTTGTATTTTTTTTATAACCATCTTGACATGTTATGCTACTTTCAATTTTCAGCGAGATCAAGAAAGCATGAAAAGCAGTGCATTTTAAAAGAAAAAGGATCTTCTTAGAATATGATTTGCAGAGTGAATTGATGAAGAGAACAACTAGCTCTGCTACTATCGAAGAACAACATGAACTTCACAAAACGTTTCTTGCAGATTGTGACCAATTGACAACAGAGGTTAATTTAAATTCTACCAAGTATGAATTCATGAAATGTTCTAGTAATTTGATTATTAACTTTATCCAACCCTTTTCTTTTGCAGTGTAAATAATGGTTAAACTTAATCGAAAGTTTGAAGACAATGAAAGCTTAAAAGTAGTCTTGGCAATGAAAATTTCTATGGAAATTGCATATTACAAGATTATTGATTTAGTAGCCAAGCTAGGAGAAACATCATAGTTTTATTTATGAAAATTCTAGTTGTACTACAATGCTCTTTATTGAAATAAATTATTGTTTTGTTTATATAATTTTAATTCGTAGCTACATTAGTTATATATTAAAAGTCAATCAAACAAAGAAAATAATCTTGTGTTCAGTAAATTTATCGCTTACCTAAAAGTCTTATAAAGATTAAGATATTTTAATTACATATTTTACTATTAAATCAAATGAACGACGAATTAAAAATTAGTCAATCTCCCCAATTAATGGTGCCATAACTATTTCATAATTAATTTTCACGCATCTTCAAAAATCAAGTCACATATTAGTACTAGAACAAAGGAGGCAGATTCATAAAAAATCATTTAATGGTAGCAGTAATTGCAAATTTAACTACCAAATTCAATAATATCTAACACACAATTCTAGTTAAATACAAATGAAAAGAAAATTAGCAGAATCTAATTATTTTTTCATGCAACAAATTTATCCGAACAAAATATTTTTTATTATTAGGATTGATATTGAGGTAAATTTTTTAATGTACCTCTTATTATTGATACAACATACAACATAAAAGTAAACCACAAACTCATCTTTGAAATATATGTCTTTAACCTAATTGATATTTTCACTGATTTGATACAACAAATCATTACAACTCCTTCCAAATAATATTAATAAAATAACATCCTAAAAACGATAGTTAAAAATTTATTTACCGGAGACTTAAATATTAGGATGATTTAAAGTGATTCCTTAATTATATTCATGAGTAGTTTTAGGCCTATATGTTTTAGAAAAGATAGAAACTTAATTCTCGGTCAAATATTTAACGACTCCTAACAATTAGATTATGGAATTGTAAAAAAAATGAAAAGACTAGGAAAGACTAATCAAAATCTCGTACACTTCAAAACTAAAATCTGCTTGAATGAGTCATATTACAAACATCATCATGTTTTTTAAAAATAAGTACATTCTTGTAAGAACTAAAAAATTAAAAGAATTTTTTTTATTTATGCCTATCTTTCAATTGTTTTTTCTAACCCAACCCCCCTCCCTCCATTTACTATCTTTTGATTTTTTTTTCCTTTCTAGATTTATTGTCACTCTCTGAGCCTACACCATGGACGGGACTGGCACTCGAGAACCATTGCTAGCCCCAAGCGAATCCTTGGTGTAGCTTACTACTCAGCGGAAGACTTAAACACAAGAAATAATCTCAAATGATAAACTTATGAAGTAAACTTAAAATGTCTTAAAAGAACATTCAACTAGACAAGATGGCTACTCAAGTCTCAAAACATAAGCCAATAATAAAATAGTGACAAATGAATCTAAAACTGAGATGGATGTCTGGACAAGACCCACGACATCCTAATGAACTAAAATTTTGAAAGCAATAAAAGGGATCCTTCGAAAGCAAGGAGGCTTACCAACAACTCTCGAGATCAACTAGAATCAACGATGCGATGGATGTTGATCCTGGTTACTTGTATCTACATCATAAAATGATGCAGGCCAAATGACATCAGTACATTGAATGTACAAGCATGCAAAGGAAATTCTAAAACAAGACATAAGAGTGAAAGAAACTGAAAGAACAAACCTGGTCTCAACTCAACTGAAATCATTTCAAAGTAAAGCAGTATAAATAAGTGCAGTATAAAGAAAAGCTTTAAAACATGGATAGCAACTCTGTGTATTTAGAAATACAATAGTAACTCGTATGTATGCAAAGATATAATATAACCACTGGATGTATATGAAAATACAAGTAACTCTGTGTATATAAGAATACAAAATATTGATGTGGGAGTTTCTCTAACCGACCAACATCACTTAAGAGCTATTGTGATGATACAATATTTTGTCTCAAGCTGCCAGGGCCGTCCTATACCTTGCCGAAGGTATAAAACCTGACTACTAAGTGGATCCACTACTCTATGCTAAAATTCACTAAGGAATCATCTAAGAAGTGTGACCCTTTTTCTACCTATGGTGGGTACATGGTTTATGGGGGCTGGGAGTTGTTTGAGCTCTCTCCCATATCGGTGTTGAATACTACTCCCAAAATATAATACTAACTCTTATGTTTAAAAACATACTTCTTTCTGTGGTTTGAGATAATTGCTCAAAACTTAGCTCAAAGGCTCCTCTTGGAAATCAAAGTTTCCTCTCATACTTAATTGTGAAAGCATTTACTCTTTAGTGAAAACTAGCTCAAAGACTCTTTTGGAAATCAAAGTTTACTTTCTTCTTTAAATATGAAAGCATTTTACTCTTTGGGAATACATAGTCCCGATATACTCTTTTGATGAAATGAACTTCAATCTTTACTCTTTACTCAACTCAAAACTCAAGTCTTAAAACAAAGTTAAAACATTTGTAAAAGACTTTTGGAAAATACTATGAACTTCTCTTGACTTGACTTTTCACTTTCCTTGAATTGAATTATGGATTCAAGGATTGTGATTTGTGATAGGAAAGGTCTCATGATGTTTATGAGTGTTTTTAGATAGTTAAATATGAGAAAATATCAAGAAATCACTCTTTGGAAGCAAGTCCGTGATGCGGAGGTGCATTTAAATATTTTGTCCCGAAATAAATTTTGAGGCAGAACGGTTCGTGACCACTCTGCGATGCGAAGAACATTTTTTTCAAATCCTGAGGAACAGGTCTGCTATGTGACCTGATACCCAGATTTGCCCGACTTGTTCCTTTTTCATTTTCTAACCTCAATTCTCCTAAATTCGATTCTTCTTCTCAATTCCTCTTTAGATTCATATATCCAACATACGTACACAAGAATCTAATCAAACACAACTCTAAAATTGACTAAACTCTCAAGAACTCTTCAATCTCATCCCAAATTCAAAAACGAAAGCAATTCAAGAACACAACTCAAGAACATCAAAGTTTCAATCTTTAAGGACAAAAATCATACTGAAATAAACATGTTTGGCGCGTGGGTGAATGAACCCAACACTATGTGAACTCACATACCTCGTAGGATTGAATCCTTGGCAAAATCCACAACCAAAATTGCAAGAACTTGATGAACCTTGAACGTTTCTTCTCCTTTCCTCCTCTTTTATCTTCTCTCAAATCCCTAGCGTAATTCTCAATTGCGTAAACTTAACCAACTCAGTTTAGACCCCAAATAATTTACTAAAAATAGATTGAATTAATTGGGTAATAAAAATACCAAAATACCCTTTTAAAATCCGGTTTTGACTTTCCTTATCTGGACAGCCCGACTTCAAATGAGCATCTCTCCATCATACGAACTAGAAATCATGCAAACTTGGTGGCGTTGGAAATATAATTTAAAGATCTTTCCTAAGGTATCTTGTAGTACACCTAACTCATCCTGATATAGGAGTTATGGTTATTTCAAGTTGATCCAAAACTCATACTTAACTTAATTTTGTCAAATTTTCAGATTTTCTTTCCAAAAATGACTCTTTCTAATTCTGGTTCTTTCTAGTTGTGGGGTGTTACATTTATTTTGGGCTCAAACCCTGATAATCAGTAATTATTCATGGACGAGAGTTCATATAAATCCAAAAGGAATTATAATTATTATATGTTTGCTCATTTAAAATCGACTATGTTCAATCAAAACAAAATTCTCTTGTTTCAGTTTTCTCTGACTAATAAATTCATATAATAATGGAAGTATTGGATCTCATTATTGTCAAGAGATGTAAAATGATTTAATTTATTATCTTTGTCTAACTAGTTTAGATACACAAAGATTATTAGTTTGCTAATTGAAGAATTTTAATACTCTCGTTTTGGTAATTTTGATTTTCTCTGTTAATTTTATGAAAATAAAGTAGAAATCTTGGTACAAGTAAGAAAACCACAAAGACTAATTATTTATTACCAATTTATCGATTTAAATCTATATATGCACCATGTTCAACATTAATCAAATGTTTTTTTTACTTTTCTTTTAAGAAAAATATTAGTTGCATACTCTCTCTTAGTCACAATAAGATTTCTAACTGAGTAATGTCTGAAACCCTATTCTTTAACTTTATCAAGCTTACCTTTTCTGCTACATGCTTGAAGGAAAGACACAATTTTTTTGTAACTATCGAAAAGTTATTGAGGAAGCAAATGTCACATTCAAAATTTATTTTTGTTTATTATTTGGCAAAGTCATCTTTTTAACCTAATACTTTGATTTTCAAATAACTAAAAATGACTCTCATAGTATCTATGTGGTTACCCTTATTTAGAAAATTAACTATTAAATAATAAATCTCAAAATAAGAATTAATATAATTTAATTATTTTTTATGTAAGATCAATAGTCTATTTAGAATGAATTCAAATTCCATTCATCTCATTAAATTGAGTAATAAAATTAATTTTTTACCATTTTCTACCCTATGATAATCTCATACAATTTATTAACTTTCCAATACATTGTGACATTCAAATATTATTTTTTTATTAAACATTATAAAATTATTATAAATATACCATAATGTGAATATTCATTCCATAAATTCTTAGATATGCTTGCAATTGAATAAGAATGTAGTTGGATAATCTTACACTTGAAAAAATTTACAGTTGGGTAAGCTTGCACAAAAAGACAACTATCTATAAATAGGAAGCACAATCAGTTCATTTGTACATCAATTACTCTCTTTATTCATAAATTTCTCAAAATATCACAATGAATTCTCCAAAACTAGAGCTTATCAGGTGAGCATCTATTTGATGTCCTTTTTAGTTCTTCTTTTTTGTCCTTTTTTAAATAACCACCTTGACCTTTTATGCTACTTTCAATTTTCAGCGAGATCAAGAAAGCAGGAAAAGTAGTAGATTTTAGAAGGAAAAGGATCTTCTTAGAATATGATTTGCAAAGTGAATTGATGGAGAGAACAACTAGCTCTGCTACTATCGAAGAACATCATGAACTTCACAATTGTTTTTGTGCAGATTGTGACCAATTGATGGCAGAGGTTAATTTAAATTTTACCAAGTACGAATTCATGAAATGTCCTAGTAAATTGATTAATAACTTTATCCAGCCTTATTCTTTTGCAGTGTCAAAAGTGGGTAAACTTAATCAAAATTTTGAAGACAATGGAAACTTGAAAGTAGTCTTGGCAATGAAAATTTCTATGGAGATTGCATATTACAAGATTATTGATTTAGTAGCCAAGCTAGGAGAAACATCATAGTTTTGTCTGTGAAAATTCTAGTTGTACTACAATGCTCTTTATTGAAATAAATTATTATTTTTTTACATAATTTTAATTTGTAGCTACATTAGTTATATATTTAAAGTCAATCAAACAAAGAAAATGATCTCATGTTCAGTAAATTTATCACTTACCTAAAAAACTAATAAAAATTAAGATATTTTAATTACATATTTTACTATTAAATAAAATAAACTACAAATTAAAAATTAGTCAATCTCCGCAACCAATAGTGCCATAACTATTTCATAATTAATTTTCACGCATCTTTAAAAATCAAGTCAGATATTAGTACTAGAACAAAGGAGGCATGTTCATAAAAAATCAGTTAATGGTATCTGTAATTGCAAATTTAACTAACAAATTGAATAATATCTAACACACATTTTAGGTAAATACAAATGAAAGAAAATTAGCAAAATCTTATTATTTTTTCACGCTGGAGATTTATCCGAACAAAATATTTCTTATGTCTTTAACCTAATTGATGTTTCCACCAATTTGATACAACAAATCATTAGACCTTCTTCCAAATAATTAAAAAATATAACGTCCAAAAAAAGATAGTTGAAAATTTATCTACGGGGAGACTTAAATAATAGGATGATTTAAAGTGATTCCTTAAATTATATTCTTGAGTAGTTTTAGGCTTTTATGTTTTAGAAAAGATAGAAACTTAATTTTCGCTCAAATATTTAATGACTCCCAACTATTAGATTATGAAATTGTAGGAAATAAAATGAAAAGACTTGGAAAGTCTAATCAAAATCTCGTACACTTCAAAATTAAAATCTTCTCGAATCAGTCATATTAAGAACATCATCATGATTTTTTAAAATAAGTACATTCATGTAAGAACTAAAAAATTAAAAGAATTTTTTTTCTTTCTCCCTATCTTTCAATTATTTTTTCT
>JAJOOS010004319.1:0-94456 GCA_029582725.1 Solanum chiquidenum | reverse complement strand
CTCACCAATCCAAGCTAAGCCATTGTCCATGGAAGTGCACCTCATCATACCCATCCAAGCTACCATGGAAAGGTATCATCTCACCAATCCAAGCTAAGCCATTGTCCATGGAAGTGCACCTCATCATACCCATCCAAGCTACCATGGAAAGGTATCATCTCACCAATCCAAGCTAAGCCATTGTCCATGGAAGTGCACCTCATCATACCCATCCAAGCTACCATGGAAAGGTATCATCTCACCAATCCAAGCTAAGCCATTGTCCATGGAAGTGCACCTCATCATACCCATCCAAGCTACCATGGAAAGGTATCATCTCACCAATCCAAGCTAAGCCATTGTCCATGGAAGTGCACCTCATCATACCCATCCAAGCTACCATGGAAAGGTATCATCTCACCAATCCAAGCTAAGCCATTGTCCATGGAAGTGCACCTCATCATACCCATCCAAGCTACCATGGAAAGGTATCATCTCTCCAATCCAAGCTAAGCCATTGTCCATGGAAGTGCACCTCATCATACCCATCCAAGCTACCATGGAAAGGTATCATCTCACCAATCCAAGCTACCATGAAGAGGTATCATTGCCTTGCCAATTCTAGCTACTATGAAGAGGTATCATCTCCTTACCAATTCAACCTACCATGGAAGTATTACAGTACCTCCAAGTTATCCATGGAAAGGTATTACAATACTAATCAAAGCTAGGTCTTATATTCATAACTCATAAGTTCTTAGATCCATTTTAGGTGAGCAATCCTTTCAACCTATAATTATTCAATGTGAGAAAACCTTTCACATTCATATATTCATAAAGGAAATCATGTGGGAATAGTCCCTTCTACAACGATTACATCAACAATCAACAATAATACACGGGCTTCACTCTCAAAGCCATTCATATCATAATTCATCATATATGCCTCAATATCAAGACAATTCTAATCATAAATTATCATCTATGCTTTAATCTCAAGAAATTCTTAATGTATCTCATCAACCCTACAAGAAAATAGCGAAACCCACAAATTCTCCTTTCGTGGCATAAAACTCATTTACATCAATTTCATCTTTCTAGACATAGGTTAGGCATGGGTACATGTAAATTTATCCTAAAAATGTAATCCTATCAATTCATACATAAACAATCATAACCCAATCATTTGGATCAACATTCATCATTACCCACAACTATAGAATAAAACCCTAACTCAAATTGGGGAATTTCTACTTTTCAATTGGGGAATCTTAGGGACTCCATGGAAGAAAAGATTCCATGAATGAAAAGCCATCACACCTAGATAACAAAGCCCACAAATTCTTGAGGAATGGAGACTTAACCTTGATCCTAGCTCCAACTCTTTCTTCTTCTTTAAGTTCTAGAGAGAGAAATATTTGAGAGGAAAACTTTGGGATTTATTTTGAATATTGGAAATAATGACTTGAATGGGTGAGTTTTGGGGATTAAAATCACTTATATAGGGGTCCTGGGATTGGGTAAAAGGACATAGCTTTGATTTAATTAAAACCGGAAAAGACCCATTTATCCCCTAACTTACAAGGGACTAACCCATCACCATGTGAGGCTCCACGAGCCGTGGTGCCATCCGTGGTCTTGGACCAGTGACTTGGCTTGCCACCATTTGTCCTCTTGAAACTAAGTAAGGACCACAACCCCTCCCACATCCCTTGGTGGCCTTCACGATCCGTCTAGTGGCTCGTGGGGAGGATCTCATTTTGGCAGCCTCTAAGGAGCTCACTGCCTCACCTCCACGAGTACCACCACGAGGCATAATGGTGGTCGTGGGAGGTATGCATAGCTTGGCTGGCCACTGTGAGCTCTCATGGGAAACACCACGACTTGTGGTGCCCTTCACGGCTCGTAGGGGTCCTCGTGAAGGTTGACCAAGCTCAAACCTTTACCTCTTGCCCTCTCACTTAGCCCTAGCTTAGCCTACTAGCTTCTGAGGTGTTACATTATCTCCCCCTTGGGAACATTCCTCCTCGAATGGAATTTCTAGATACCATTCAATTAAAAAGACTCGATACTAGCAGTCCATCATGCATGCAACTCATCTAAATTCACAAATCAAGGAGTAAACATCGACTCTAAGCTAAACATACTCAATGCACCACAATAAAGGTAGAAACTACATCTAGCAACCCAACATGCATGAAATTTCTAAACTACTCATGTCCAAGGAGGAACTACCATCTCCAAGATAAAAACATGCTAGACACAATATCATGGAGCCTATATGCAATCTATACTCAAAACATATATCCAAGGAGGAATTCTTAACTCCAAGCTAAGGCATGTTCACAAATTCATCTCATGAAGTCTATAGGCAACTCATACTCAATGCACTACAACATGAGGAAAATCAATCACATAAACTCATTTTCTTCCAAACACATGTTTTTATGAACATGTATAACATATGGAAATCATGAGAATATCTAAAACACACATGACTTCAAACAAAGAGAAAACCATGAGGAACTCATTACCTCAATCTAGAGTAGGAGTAGAAGGAAACAGATGAGGATATTAGGATATCATATCGGCCTCGGCCTCCCAAGTAGCACCCTCAACTAAATGATTCCTCCACAATACTTTCACCAAAGCAACTTCTTTGTTTCTTAACTTCTTAACTTGCCAGTCTAAAATCTCAACTGAAACGTCCTCATAAGAAAGATTTTCATCAACTCCCAAACCCTCTAAGGAAACTATGGATGTCGGATCTCCAACACACTTTTTCAACATAGAGACATGGAAAACCAGATGCACCAATGCCAACTCATTAGGCAAATCAAGTTCATAAGCAACCTTACCAAGACATCTCAAGATCATATATGGGCCTACAAAATGGGGACTAAGCTTCCCTTTCTTACCAAACCTCATCACACCCTTCATGGGCGATATTTTCAAGTAAACTCAATCATGCACATCAAACTCAAGATCTCTTCTTCTAACATCGGCATATGACTTTTGTTGTCCTTTGGTTGTTCTCAACCTCTCTCTAATAAGTCAGACTTTCTCCATAGCCTCATGCACTAACTCGGGTCCTATCAAAGCAACTTCACCCACCTCTAACCAACCTATGGGAGATCTACACCGCCTATGATAAAGAACCTCAAACGGAGCCATACCAATACTAGAATGGTCGCTATTATTATAAGCAAACTCAATCAATGGTAAGTGATCATCCCAATTTCCCTTGAAAGCGATGACACATGCTCTCAACATATCTTCCAAAGTTTTGATAGTTCATTCTGCTTGCCCTTCGGCTTGTGGATAAAAACTCGTGCTAAGCTTAACTTTAGTGCCAGGGACCCTTTTGGAAGGACTTCCAAAACTGAAGTAAACTGAGTACCTCTACTGGAGATAATGGACAAGGGTACTCTGTGCAACCTTACCATTTCCCTCAAATATAACTTAGCATAGTCTTCCGCCGAATAAGAAATTTTGACTGGAATGAAATGGACTGATTTTGTCATTCGTCTACTATAACCCAAATCGAATCATATTTTCGCCGTGTGCGAGGCACCCTTACTATGAAGTCCATATTAAAATCTTCCCACTTCCAAGTAGGAATTCTAATATGTTGGGATAAACCTCTCGGTTTCTGATGCTCAACTTTCACTTGTTGGCAATTTGGATACTTAGCCACAAATCCCGCAATATCCTTCTTCATCCCATTCCACCAAAAGATCTCCCACAAATCATGATACATCTTGGTGGCCCCCGGGTGAATGGAAAACTGAGAAATATGGGCTTCTCTCAAGATTTGTTCCCTTAAGTCATTAACATTCGGAACACACAAATGACCTAGATATCTAAGTACACCATCTCCTTCTTAGGAGAAACCTCAATGGGCTTTCTAAGTTCCATTTCTTTCAATTCTACCAAATTTGGATCAACACCTTGCTTGGCTTTCACATTCACCACAAAAGATGATTCTGACGCATTGTGAACCATAACACCACCTTTGGCGGAATTAACTAATTGAAAACCTAATCAGGCCAATCTATGTACATCTCATACCAATTACTTCTTATCTTCTTCTATATGGGCAACACTACCCATTGATAATCGGCTAAGAGCATCCTCTACTACATTCACCTTACCGGGGTGATAGAGAACACTCATATCATAATGTTTCAATAACTCAAGTTACCTTGTTTGGTGTTGATTCAATTCTTTCTGATTAAACACATATTGTAGACTCTTGTGGTCATAAACACATCAACATGCACACCATACAAATAATGCCTCCAAATCTTTAAGGCAAAAACCACTGCCGCTAATTCAAGATCATAGGTACGATAATTCTTCTCATGAACCTTCAGTTTTCTTGAAGCATAAGCAATAACTTTCTCATTTTGCATAAGCACACATCTTAACCCAATTCTCGAGGCATCACAGTAAACAACAAAACCATCTGTCCCATCAGGTAAAGTCAACACCAGAGCAGAAGTTAGTCTATCTTTTAACTCTTGAAAACTTTTCTCACATAATTTGGACCTTATGAACTTAGCCTTCTATTGAGTCAAAGTGTTCAATGGAGAGGCGATCGAAGAAAACCCCTCAACGAATCTTTGATAATAACCGACTAAAGCCAAGAAACTTCTAATGTCAGAAGGGGATAAAGGTATAGGCCAACTCTTGACCGCTTCCATCTTCTTAAGATCTACCTCAATACCCTTACTTGAAACAATATGACCAAGAAAAGCTACAGACCTTAGCCAAAACTCACATTTACTAAACTTTGCAAAGAGTTGTTGTTCCTTAAGGATTTGCAACACAATCCTCCAATGATTGATGTGATCATCCTCACTTCTCGAATAAATCAATATATCATTAATGAACACAATTACGAACATATCAACGTATTTTCTAATCACCATATTCATCAAATCCATAAATACCACCGGAGCATTAGTCAAACTAAATGACATTACCAAAAACTCAAAATGACCATGTCGGGTTCTAAAATCCATCTTCGGAATATCATCATTCTTCACCCTCAATCGGTGATAACCCGACCTAAGGTCAATCTTATAAAAGTGACTTGCACCTTGGAGTTGGTCAAATAAATCATCTATACTTGGAAGAGGATACTTATTGTTGATGGTCACCTTGTTCAATTGTTGGTAGTCTATACACATTTGGAGTGAACCATCTTTCTTCTTAATAAACAAATTGGAGCACCCCATGGACAGATACTGGGTCGAATGAAACCCTTATCCAAACACTCTTTCAATTGCTCCTTTAGATCCTTAAGTTCTACATGATCCATTCTATTAGAAGGAATAGAAATAAGCTGCATATCTGGGAGAAGGTCAATACCAAAGTCTATTTCCCTTTTGGGAGGAATACCGAGAAAATCATATGGGAACACATCCGGAAACTCATTAACAATGGGAACCAACTCAAGACTAGGGGTTTCAGAATCCATATCCCTTACCCTAACTTGTAACACCTGTCTATTTGAAAGAACTAGAAAGAGCTAGAATTAGAAAGAGTCATTTTTGGAAATAAGTTAAATCTGGAAAATTTGTTAAGTTATGTTAAGTATGGATTTTTGGTCAACTTCAAATGACCATAAATCCTAGCTCAAGATGAGTTAGGTGTGCATACCGATATTGTAGGAAATATATTTGAATTATCTTTCTACACCATCGAGTTTTTACGATTTCGAGTTCTTATGAGGGAGATATGCTCATTTGAAGTTGGGTTATCTGGATAAGGAAAGTCAAAATTGGATTTTCAAGGGGTATTTTGGTCTTTTCCATACCCACTTGATTTAATTCATTTTTAGTTAATTAATTTGGGTCAAAACTAAATTGGTTCAGTTTGCACAATTGAAAATTCACTCTAGGGCTTTAAAGAGAAGAACTCAAGAGAGAAGAGAAGAGGAAAAAACAATATTTGTCATCTTCGTACGGAAATTGATTGCGAATTTAATCAAGGATTTTATCCTACGAGGTTTGTGAGACTTTCATAACATTGCGTTCGTTCACCCACGTGTCAAACATGTTTATTTCAGCGTGATTTCATCCTAAAAGATTGGAAGTTTGAATGTTCTTAATGGGTGTTCTTGAATTGCTTTCTTTCTTGAGTTTGAGTTGAGATTGAGGAGTTCTTGAGAGTTTACTGTCGATTGTTAGAATTAATTTGAGTTAGATTCTTGTGTATATGTTTTGGGTACCTGAATTTAAAGAGATATTGAGAAAAAAATGAAATTAATTGATTTAAGGTCAGAAAACGAGAGGAAAACTTCGTCAGTTTTTGCTTGAAGGGAGGCTGGCGCGGCGCTTTTTCGTCATTTGGTCCATCTAAGTCCTTCTAAAGTGTACTAACAATTTCTACTGATTCTAACTACTCCAAATGACTTCTAAACATCTAGAAATCATCCATAAACATGAATCGTAACCTTGAATCCATAAATTCAAATTCAAGGAAAGTTAAGAGCGAAGTCTAGAGAGTTAGTAGAGTCATTTCAAAAGTCTTTTATCAATGTTTTAAACTTATTTTAAGGACTTAAGCATTGGGTTAAGTAAGAGTAAGAGAAAGTTCATTTCTTCAAAAGATTATACGGGAACTAAGTATTCCCAAGAGTTAAAATGTTTTCATATTTAAACAAGAAAGGAAACACTGATTTCCTAGAGAGCTTTTAAGCTAGTTTTTGACTAATTACCTGAAATCACATAAACAGTTTTGTTTTTAAAACATATGAGCTGAATATATTTTTGGAGTAGTATTGAGCACCGATATAAGTACGAGTTCATAATAACTCAATGTCTCCATAAACCATGTAGCCATCGTAGGTAGAAAGGATCATACTTTTTAGATGATTCCTTAATACTTTTTAGCATACTAGTTGAGGCGTTCTATATCATGACAAGGTATAGAATAGTTTTGGCAACGCGGGCGAGATGTTGTATCATCACTTTATCTTATAGTGATGGTGGTCGGTTAGAGAAACTCCCACAATATTATATTACTTTATATGTAACTGAGTTGTTATTGTATTTCTTTAATACATTGAGTTGTCATCTACTGTTTTAAATGCTTTGTATAAACTGCACCTTTATTGTTTTTTACTTTGCATTTGAGTTGAGTAAAGCTAAGGTAAGTGTTCTTTTTAGATTCCTTTCAAGTTTATGTCATGTTTAGTTTTCCCCTCGCATGCTCTTACATTCAATGTACTGATGCCATTTGGCCTGCATCATTTTATGATGCAAATACATGTAATCAGGATCAGCATCCAGCGTATCGTTTATCCAGTCAAGCATCTCAGAGTCTGTTGGTGAGCCTCCTTGCATTCCGAAGGATCCCTTTTATTGCTTTACTAGTTCAGTTGTTAGGATGATCGGGGGTCTTGTCCCGACATAGCTCATTGTTATTAGAGGCTTCATAGACAGTTAGACGTTATTAGTTCTTTAGTCTTATTCATTTTAGTTGTTTGTTTTAAGACTCGAGTTTGCCTCATTGGCTAGTTGACTGTTCTCTTTATAATATTCTAGTTTATTAAATGGGTTTACCTCTATTAAGTTAAGTTTTCCACTGAGTAGTAAGCCAGGCCAAGGGTTCGCTTCGGGCCAATAATGGTTCTCGAGTGCCAGCCACTTCCGGGGTGTAGGCTCGGGGCGTGACAAACTTGGTATCAGAGAACAGAGTTCAAGAGTCCCAGGGAGTCTATGAAGTCATGTCTGTAAAGTCCTAGTTATCGGTGTGAAGCGCACCACATCTATAATTAGGAGGCTGAAACATTTAGGAACTATCTCACTTCTTTCATATTTACTAGTGAGTTCTTTTGAATTTGATATAGTGCTATTCCATTGTCAATCCTTGTTGGGTGTTTTTTGTAGCTAGGTGTTAGATGTTACACCTTAGCCTACTAGGAGTAATCTCATTCGAGGACGAATATTCCCAAGGGGAAGATATTGTAACACCTCTCTATTTGAAAGAACTAGAAAGGCCTAGAATTAGAAAGAGTCATTTTTGGAAATAAGTTAAATCTGGAAAATTGGTTAAGTTATGTTAAGTATGGGTTTTTGGTCAACTTCAAACAGCCATAACTCCTAGATCAAGATGAGTTAGGCGTGCTACAAGATACCGTAGGAAATAAATTTGAATTATCTTTCTAACTCCATTGAGTTTGCGCGATTTTGAGTTCGTATGAGGGAGAATGCTCATTTGAAGTTGGGTTGTCCGTATAAGGAAAGTCAAAACCGGATTTTCAAGGGGGTATTTTGGTCTTTTTCATACCCACTTGATTTAATTCAATTTTAGTGAATTAATTAGGGTCAAAACTGAATTGGTTCAGTTTGCACAATTGAAATTCACGCTAGGGCTTTAGAGAGAAGAACTCAAGAGAGAAGAGAAGAGGAAAAATCAAGATTCGTCGTCTTCGTAGGGAAATTGATTGTGGATTTCGTCAAGGTATGTGAGACTTTCATAACATTGGGTTCGTTCACCCATGTGCCAAACATATTTATTTTAGAGTGAATTCTTCCTAAAAGATTGGAAGTTTGAATGTTCTTGATGGGTGTTCTTAAATTACTTTTGTTCTTAAATTTAGGTTAAGATTGAGAAGTTCTTGACAGTTTATGTCGATTGTAAGAGTTAATTTGAGTTAAATTCTTGTGTATATGTATTATGTACCTGAATCTAAAGAGATATTGAGAAAAAATTGAAATTAATTGACGTAAGGTCAAAAAATGAGAGGAAAAGTTCGTCAGTTTTTGCCTGAGGGGAGGCTAGAGCGATGCGCCCCCGTAGCACCAGGAAGGATAGTGCGGCGCGCCAGCAGTGTGCCAGAAATGGCTCCCCATAAACCATGTAGCCATCGTTGGAACAAATTATCAGACTTTTTAGATGATTCCTTAGTGATTTTTAGCATAGACTAGTGAATCCACTTATTTAAGGCATTTTCTATCACGACAAGGTATAGAACAGTTCTTGCAGCGTGGACGAGACGCGGTATCATCACTTTAGCTCATAGTGATGGTTGTCGGTTAGAGAAACTCCCACAACATTATATTACTTTATATGTAACTCAGTTGTTATTGTATTTCTTTAATACATTGAGTTGTCATCTACTATTTGAAATGCTTTGTATAAACTACACCTTTATTGTTGTTTTACTTTGCATTTGAGTTGAGTGTCCATGAGTTGAGTAAAGTCAAGGTAAGTGTTCTTTCCAGATTCCTTTCAAGCTTATGTCATGTTTAGTTTTCCCCTCGCATGCCCATACATTCAATGTACTGATGTCATTTGGCCTTCATCATTTTATGATGCAGATACAGGTAATCATGATCAACATCCAGTGCCTCGTTGATCCAGTCGAGCATCTCAGAGTCTGTTGGTGAGCCTCCTTGCATTCTGGAGGATCCCTTTTATTGCTTTACTAGTTCAGTTGTTAGGATGATTGGGGGTCTTGTCCCAACATTCCTCATTGTTATTAAAGGCTTCATAGACAGTTCGATGTTATTAGTTATTTAGTCTTATTCATTTCAGTTGTTTGTTTTAAGACTCGAGTTTTCCTCATTGGCTAGTTGAATGTTCTCTTTATAATATTTAGTTTATTATATGGGTTTACCTCCGTTAATTTAAGTCTTCCACTGAGTAGTAATCCAGGCCAAGGGTTCGCTTGGGGCCAGCAATGGTTCTCGAGTGCCTGCCACGTCCGGGGTGTAGGCTCGGGGCGTGACATAACTAAATGGTACAAACAACCCTTATAAATCATATTTCTAGATTTCAGATAAGAAATAAACCGACCATTCAACATTGAATTTTCATCATTCACCTCTAGAGTGCAACCAATCCATCCCAAGGATGACATCAATATCTAGCATATGATCAAGCTCTACCAAGTCAACAAGAGTAACTCTATGGGATAAGGAGATGGGACACTTTCTATAAACCCCCTCAGCCATCACAGAATCACCAACATGAGTAGAGACAAAAAAAAGGGATCTAATAACACATCAGAAAGCACATAAAATCTCATAGCCACATATGGCGTCACAAAAGAAAGGTAGCACTGGGATCAAGTAAAGCTTAAACATCAAGTTGGAAAACTTTTAACATATCGGTAACCACATCGGGATAACCCTCTTGTTCACCTCGAGTATGGAGTGCATAAAATCGGTTTTGCTTGGGAGCATTAGAACCCGAACCACTAGAAGGAGCTTGCTTGCCCTCTCTTTCCTTAGACTTAATCATTGGACAATCCCTCATTTTATGACCACTCTTTCCACAACTAAAGCAACCATCGGTGTCGTCTAGACACTTACCCTCATGCTTATTTCCACACCTAGCACAAGTAGGCAATAAGGATCCACTACCATTTCCTCCTTGAGGTTAGGGTTAGGCACCCTTTCATTGTTAGGACTTGGAGGAACATTAGAAGAACTTTTCTCGGAGAAACTTTGTCGAAACCTTGAACGACCACGTCCACCAGACCTAGAGTATGAAAAGTTGTCATCATCTGTTCTTGCCCTCATTGTTTACCTAGACCTCTCTTTAAGCTTTTCCTTTTCAATCTGTTGGGCATGAACCATGAGACGAGAAATATCCATGTCATGGACAAGCATATCTGTACGACACTCTTTCACTACCAATTCAGACACACCCGAAACAAACTTGCTCATCCTTTCCCTAGAGTTGGCAACTATAGAAGGAGCATACTTTGACATTTGAGTGAATCTCAAGGCATATTATTTCACGCTCATATTTCCTTGTCGAAAATTAATGAACTCAAGCACTTTTTCCTCCCTTATATCAAGAGGAACGAACCTATTAAGAAAAGTGGACTTAAACCTTTCCCATTCTAGGGGACCCACATCTACTGGTCTTGCTTACTTCCACTGGTTGAACCAAATTTGAGAAACCCCTTTTAGTTGATAAGCGGCCAATTCCGCCTTTTCCACCGGAGTCACTCCCATGAAGGCCAACACCTTGTAGACCACGTCAATGAACTCTTTAGGATCTTCCTCAACCTTAGAACCATAAAATTCTGGAGGATTTATCCTTCTGAAGTCCCTCACTCTAGATGCCACCGTACCCACATTTGGGTTCACGGGGTTCATAACCTCCCTATTGGCTTGGGCAGTCATGTCTTGAGCCAACACTTGAAAAGCCGTCCTAAACTTTGCATTGGTCACTTGCTCGGCCAAAGGGTCAACCGGAGCTTGAGGAGGAGCTCCTAGATCAATCTCTTCTCTCTCGGTCCTTCTAGCAAAAGCTCTTCTAGTAGTGATATCTTGTAGACCATCAAGTAAGGATTAGGAGAGAGATCTTATAGAGTTAAAATCTATCACACGACATATAGTAAGGAAGAAGTGAAGTTTCCTAAAAATCTAGTAGCCTCTCATTCATAAATGTGGCGCGCTTCACACTCATGAACAAAATTCTACTATACGTTGTTTTGAGACATCCTAGAACTATTCTAAACTTTCTGCTCATATTACCAAGTTTATCACGACCCAGGGGTACCCCCTAGATCTAACAAGGCGTACAAGATCCTGAACGGCCTCAAACAAGCCACTTAGCTTTCATAACATAAGATTATAGAAATGAGCGAAAATTTAAAGCATTTTCAACAACACCAAAGTTTCATAACAAAAGCGGAAGTTTGTTACACTTTGTCTCAAGACCATCTAAAACATGAATATCTTGGGACACAACCATACAACAATATTCAAAACTTAAAACATAAGAACATAAAAGAAATGGTGGCTAAATCCTCGAATGCTATGAGGACTCACCAATCTTCAAGTCTTGCCTCTACTAAGATTCTAGCCATGGGGATGAGAGTCGAGATCATCAGACCCTGCATTTGGATAAGAATTGTAGGCAAGAGTATGCGTTAGTACAAACATGTATTAATATGATAGCTTGCATAAACATCAACATAATCATAAGTGTTAAACAACCTAATTCTTAAATCATGATCAATGCAAGTGAATATCCTACTAAGACATACTTACGAGACTTCCTCGAAGTAACCTTGTTTCATCATAACTATGCTAACTTGATGTGAGAAATAGTTAATTATTAGTTGACCTCATTATCCATAGAAGGCATGTCATCTTTCCAATCTAAGCTAAGCCACTGTCCATGGAAGAACACCTCATCATGCCCATCAGAGCTACCATGGAAATGCATCATCTCACCAATCCAAGCTACCATGAAGAGGTATCATCTTCTTACCAATTCAAGCTACCATGAAGAGGTATCATTTCCTTACCAATTCAAGCTACCATGAAGATGTATCATCTTCTTACCAATTCAAGCTACCATGAAGAGGTATCATTTCCTTATCAATTCAAGCTACCATGAAGATGTATCATCTTCTTACCAATTCAAGCTACAATGAAGATGTATCATCTCCTTACCAATTCAAGCTACCATGGAAGTATCACATTACCTCCAAGCTATCCATGGAAAGGTATTACATTACCAATCCAAGCTAGGCCTTATCCTCATAACTCATAAGTTCTTAGATTCATTTTAGGAGAGCAAGCCTTTCAACCTATATTTGTTTTATGTGAGAAAACCTTTCACATTCATATATTCATAAAGGAAATCATGTGGGAATAATCCATTCTACAACGATTACATCAGCAATCACCAATAATACATGGGCTTCACTCTTAAAGCCATTGATATAATAACTCATCATATATGCCTCAATCTCTAGACAATTCTAATAATAAATCATCATTTATTCTTCAATCTCAAGTAATTCTTATTGTACCTCATCAACCCTACAAGAATTCATCTAAACCCACAAATTCTCCTATCATGCCGTAAAACCCATTTACATTAATTTCATCTTTCTAGAAATGGGTTAGGCATGGGTACTTGTAAATTCATCTTAAAAACATGTAATCCTATTAGTTCATGCATAAACAATCATAACCCAATCATTTGGATCAACATTCATCAATAGCCACAACTATAGAAGAAAACCCTAACTCAAATTGGAGAATTTCTACCTTTCAATTGGGGAATCTTAGGGACTCCATGGAAGAAAGTATTTCATGAATTCATCATACCTTGATAACAATTCCCACAAATGCTTGAGGAATGTACACTTGACCTTGATCGTAGCTCGAACTCTTTCTTCTTCTTCATGTTCTAGAGAGAGAAATATTTGAGAGCACGACTTTGGGATTTCTTTTGGATTTTTGAAATAATGACTTGAATGGTTGAGTTTTGGGGTTAAAATCACTTATATTGGGGTCTTAGTCTTGGGTAAAATGACATAGCTTTGATTTAATTAAAACCGGAAAAGACCTATTTATCCCTTAACTTACAGAGGATGGCCCCATCACCACGTGAGGCTCCAGAAGTCGTGGTGCCATCCGTGGTCTTGGACCAGTGGCTTGGATTTCCACCATTGTCCCTCTCGACACTAAGTAAGGACCACGACCCCTTCCATAGCCCTTGGTGGCCTTCACGAGCTGTCTAGTGGCTCGTGGAGAGGGTCTCATTTTGGCAGCCTCTAAGGAGCTCGCTGCCTCACCTCCACGAGTTCCACCACGACCCGTGGTGACCACCACAAGGTGTTATGGTGGTCGTGGGATGTGTGCATAGCTTTGCTAGCCACTGTGAGCTCCCATGGACAATATCATGACTCGTGGTGCCCTTCATGGCCCATAGGGGTCCTCGTGAAGGTTGCCCGAGCTCAAAACTTTGGCTCTTTCCCTCTCACTTAGCCCTAGCTTAGCCTACTAGGTCCTAAGGTGTTACAAGAACTTCTAGTTTAGGGACTTTACTCCAAAGTGCTATTGCTTTAAGAGAGATAACATTCTCATCTTCGTATGATCCTTTAGTGGTCAATTCAAATAGAGTGTCCATGTAAGGTTCAAGTAACTCATAATATGTCGATGTCAATATAGTAGAAAGCAAAGCTTTGTATTTCATTGTCCAAGGGACTCCTGTAGAGGTCCCATATAAGACTACTCACTCAACTTTGTTTGACCCTTGCTGATCATGAACATATTAATAGTCCTACTTGGTAGAGCCCAAAAATTAATAAGGTATTTCAAATCTTCCTTGGGTACCAATGTCGAGGTCTTTGTAGTTGTGTGCAAGCCATCACGAAAAGATTGTGATCCTTTCTTTTGTAAATCAACATTATCACCTTTAATTGTTGTTAGTGATATTCCATTAATCTCTATGTCAACCATTTTATTTTCAATTATTTCTACAATGTAGGAATTCATACACAAATTTTGATCGGGATCCCAAACCTGAGCTGTTGAATTAACATATGGAATGAAGCAAAACTTCTTAGATCCAAACAACCGTAATGGATCCTTGTTCACTGAAACTGTATGACCTGTTGGGGCCATGGAATTGAAACGTATTCCCCGATCCCATACACTAAGATTCATTGTAGTTCCATTCACAAAGACAACAAAGAAATTCACACTAGGATTCAATGAAAATAGACTCAAAATATTGTGAACATTTAATTCGTTTGTAGATTTTTCATGATCCATAACAAGATCCTTAATAATCTCAGGCTCCAAGGAAAACTCGGGAAGATACATGTTATCAAATGTTTCAAATTCAATTTCATGTTTACTAGAGCTATGATCCATATAAGACATGGTAATGTACCTCTTTGACATATCTCTTTGAAAAAATTCATCAAATAGTTGAACTTCGCTGTGTTCAGGGCCTGGTGATTCGTCATCAAACATTTTGATTGGATTCTCGGGTTGAACCTTTGTGAATACCTTGGGGGCAGTAACTATGTAAAGTTTTGTTTAACGCCTTAGGTGACTCAATATATTCCAAATCAGTTACGAAGCTAAAGGTTGAAGAAGTTTCCTCTACTTCTTTGATGAAAACTCCAGTACACATTTCATTGAACATTTGGTTCACATGGATTGCGCGTTCAATGATGGAAGTGTCAAATAGCTTCGGATGGCTCTCAATATTTTCTTCGTCCAAAGGAGAAGCAATCTCTCCACTAAAAATCGTAGCAACACTAATCCCTGCATCTTTTACAATAACCTGTTGAGACGTAAATGAACATTTGTCCCCAATCTTCTTTAGCAAGGCTAGAATGCTGGTAATATGAGCATCCACCATAGGAGACCTTGCATAGGTTTGTTTCCAAAAACGCAAGGCTAACTTCTCTTTAAAATGATTCCAATAAAAAAAAAATTGTTTGTTGCTTAAACATCCAACGGAACAACTCGAGGGCCTCACCATCAAGATATAAGGAGGGAAGAGGCAGCCAATGTTCCGCCGAGAAGCCCAGGAAAGTGAACTATCGCTCTGCCCTATAAATCCAGTCCTCTGGATCACCATCGCCACTGAATTGATCTAATACTTCCATTGCCATGAGAGTATGAAAATGAAAGTACCAATGTAACAAACCCAATAACTACACCAATGCAATTCAGACTCAAACAATCGATAGATATATTTCACTAACTTGTAATTGGAATTATAAAGTAGTCTATGAACTAAAAGAGAAATTGAAGAACATAGATAGAAGAAAGGAGATGAGAAGCTTAAACTAAGAATGGAGATGAGAGGAATCAGACTCTTTTCTTAACAATTTGCATAATCCTTGAATCACATAGCACTACCCTTTTTGATGGAGTCGTTTCCATGCCCACTACTCAACCTGGATTCTAAATTAACCTAGCCCTATTGCTTGTTCTCGGCCCAATTGTTGTTGTCATCCCAATAACTCCTCGAATGGCGTTGGTATCCACATTGAGCTGAACTTGGTTCATAACAGAACGTTCATCACATAGTGGACCATAATTAAATGGATAATGCACCTACAACTTCTTACTTATTTTAAATTTGAAATAAAATAAAATATAATGAATGGTATTGTATTGCATCTCAAGTAGTAAAATAATTATTAAAGGACTCAAGTAATCACGAATATATTCCATTTAATATGTATTGCTAATCAAGTGATCATTCAAACTGCACAATTTATACAAGTTCTAAAATAACGTAGAATTTAAGAATTCATTAACTAATTAAATATAGATAAATTAATTAATAATATGTGTAAGAGAATCCCAAAGAATACCAATAAAAATCTATATAAAAAATGATTTTCATTTTCCGAGGGAGGTTTTTGGTTATAAAATTTGTACGTTCATTTATAATGAATATATTCTGTTAAATATGTAGTGCTAATCAAGTAATCATTCAAATTACACAATGACAGACATAATTTTACCAAATTAAATTGAAGCATGACATATTAACTTGTGGTTTGAACATTTGATACTACTTTTGGTGGGAACTCAAAACATTTCAACTACGCTATAAATATTGAATACTATCTCAAAAACAAGACCAAACTGCTTCTTATCTCAACAATGACAAACGTCACTCCCATCTTGGACCCTCACCTTCCAAACTTCTTAATTCGATTAATCAAATCCTATGTCAAATTAGATGGAGTGGTAAATTATAACATTTCATTAGTTTTCTTTATATATGTTTATTTGTTTCTTTGTATAAGCATTTTATAACTGATGTCTTATTTTTTTTCCCTCTATGTAGTGGCTTCCACAATCCATTAGTCAATACTTTCCGATGTAGCCAACACATACACTGTTAACGTTTCTACGTCCTGGTACAGAATATGGAGATCACTATGATGTAATAGTAAGCAAGTGTGGTCAGAACAACCGTTGGAGAATTTATGATGGTTGGAACTTCTTTTATTCGTGATGCAGGTTTAGTTGAGGGAGATATTTTAAAAGTTTTAATTTTTCATAGTGATGAGGACGAAGTAGACATTATTATTCCAAAGTCTTTTGGATTACACTGATGATGTAATGATGATAGTGCTTGATTAATCGATTTATATTTTATTTTCCTTTTTATTGTGGTTTATTTTTGAGTTGTCTTTATTTTTCAGTTAATATATAAACTTGAAAAGTTTTAACAAGGAAAACAATATGAAACGTTTAAAAGTGGAGATACAGTGAGTAAATATTTTAGAGATTTTTGGGACTAGGGCACTGTTTTCTGACATCCTCAAAACATACAACTTTTGGTGTATATTTTGGAGAATCAATGTGACGGTTTGGACTAATCAATGCAACTCTTTGAATTAGTAATTCAATGGAACATGATGATCATGGTACTGTACGTGGTGATGTTGGTAGTGTTAAGGGCGGTGGTGCTGGTAGTGCTTAGAGTTTCTCTTTTTGCTTTTATTTTTATTTTTATTTTATTCTTGTTTTAGGGTTATGTTAATGTGGTGTTTTTTCTTATTTACAATTTCAGTTATTTGATTTAATGCTTATATCTTTTTAATTACAGTTACGTTTATATTTTTATTTTTTCATGTTTTAAAAAAGAAAAAGGAAATATGAAGTTTTAAAAGTCAATTCTATAGGTTTCGAAGAAAAAAAATCTTAGATCTTTAAAAAGGAAAAAGAAAATGACAAATTGCAGCCAAAACAATATAAGAGTATTTTCATTCTATTTAATTAAGCACTTTAAAAAACAAGATAATAAGAAGATGAAAAATCATATAAAACTTAACTAAATCGGTATATTTAAATAGTTTAATGTATTACATGATATTATTGCGTACATATTAATATTAATATAGTCCTCAAATATTAGATGATACAGTTAGATGATATTATTGATTTTCAAAATTATTTTGGGAGTGATATTTTCTTAACAAAATTACGAGTGAAATTTTGAAATGAAATAAGGAGTGTAAATGAATGACAATGACAAAAACAATCCAATTCTTAATACAATTAATGCAAGTCGTCTAAACATGTCACTCGAGAACCTAATAATCACACTTGATTGTTTGTCTTCCTCAAGTTCATATCTTGAGTAAAAAAGTTTTGCAACACTTCCCAAAGAGTTGTTATTTGAAATAAAAAGTATGGAAAATTCTTATTGGAAACATAAAATATTGAGTGTTACCATATTCAAAGTTTTTTTTTTTTTTGCGTTACAATTTTAACACACATTATTGACACCCAATTTTGACTCTCCACAATAAAAATTATTTTTCGAGTTACTTTAATTTCAAACGATTTGGGATAACTAACTTTATAAAAATCAAACATTTTTCAAGTTATTTTTAAGTATTCAGTCGTTTTTATAAATTTTTAAATAATAAACATGTTTTATATAATTAAGTACATTTTATAAGTATTTGGAAATCATCTCAAAAGACTGTACTTTTTAGTTAAATATTCTACTGACTTAGTTTAGTTTAAATTATATTTATAATTTGAGTTAATTAGTTTGTAATAAAATTAATTAATTAATAAGCTAATTATTTTATTTCGTTGAAATTAAGAGGCTCATTAATTAATCTATATTAATTGGTCTTGTTTAAATAATAGCCGAATTCACCAATTAATTCAAATTAGCGACGTTTGAACTTCAATTGGCTATAATTTCAATCTATTTGGCCAAATCCTCAATTCAAAATTTAGCCTTTTATTACAAACCTAATCAATTTCTTCAACCAATTAAATTGCCATTTTTGGGCCCTAATTTCGTATCAATTACAACCCAACTTCAGTCAGCCCCTACTCTTAATTCCACAAAAACTCAACCTGGCCCACTCCAATTTCAACAAAGAAACCCAGAAGCTTCTAACAATACATAAGCAAGTGGCGTCAACAACACCGTTCCCAAACGACACTCAACGTTCACTAGCAACGTTCATCTCCAAAATATGTCATCATGGCGTTGCAATTCCAACATTCGCAACAGTAATGGAGCAGCGACGTCAGTACACATCGTAAGACGGAGAGATGCAATATCAATTTAGCAAATTCAAATGACATTCAAATATATAGTGAAGCAAATGAAATCTACTCAATTGCGCCTCACTCGCGTGAATTCACAGTGATTTCACAGAAGTCACACGCCGTGTATTATCTTCTCCAACGTCTCAATAGAACAATTCATACACCTCATCGCTTCCTTCACCCGATTTAGTTGATTTTGGAATCGAAATGGGATATTCCTATCCTTTCGCAGGAATTTCAGATGAGATTTCAAAATTTGGCCCTCATTCTTATCCAATTTTCACCATTTCCCCCCCAAAAATCAACCCTAATTCATCCTCTATAAATAACCCTGTTCCCTTCTTTGTAAAGTGTTGGTCAAAACTCATCCACAGTAAGAACTGTTCACAAAAAAGTTCTAGCAAGAAATATATACAAAAATACACTCGAAGTAGAGAAGAGAATCAATTTGATCTTGACTTTATTCTCTTGTTCGTTCATCAAATCCGTTGAGTCTTATTTCGGTGGTGGAAGCTCGTCATTTCTAGCTTATGTGTCCCATTTGCTGCCCGGAAAAAGGTAATACCTCTTCCCACATTTACTTTTTGTTTCGATTCCAAGTATTATGCGATGAACTTGTTTTTGTTGGGTTTCCGTGGATTCATTTTTGTTTTCTCTTTCTGTCAACTTCTATGCTCTTGGTTGAAAATCTATTTGGTTTGAATATGAGTGTTCATGCTTATTGCCTTTGTTGTTCGAATTTCTGGCTAATCATCAGGTTATTAATGCCTTGCTCAACTAGATGCTCGAATCAAGAAATAATTTTAAGCTTAACCTTCATGCTGTTTTGAATTGTATGCTCGTCTTGCTTTGATTCTCATGCTGAATATGTATTCAAGCAATAGATGTTCTTAACATAGTTTTGGTTTTATTAGTGTTGTTTTCATAAAGGTAAGAATTTCGAGATCAATTGATATGGTAGATCGTACGTGGTGTCGTTTCATTCTCATTGTAATAGCTTAATTTCTCCATTTCTCGGATCTATCTGTTTTCTTACTACCTAGTGTGTCATGTTTGAATCGAGTCCATGTCTCCTTTTGTTTATATTTTAGTCGAAAATTGTTTACCATTTGTAGTCAGGCTTATAAATGTGAGGCTCTATTACTTTTCAGAGTATAGAAAGTTGTCGTTCTTATTTTCTCTCAAGTTGTTACATGTTCATATTCTTCATCCCTTTAAGTCTTCTGAAGCTGAGTCTCGTAGACTGTGTTGAGCTTTTAGAATTGTATATATGTGTGATGACTTCCCTTATCTTAGTTATTTGCTAAAGTTGTTGAGGAAACTTCTTAAATGGTGTGTTTATTCTTCCGAAAATGATGTCCTAATTACTATTTCTTTATAAACTATATGAGATGCATCTTTGTTCTTAGATCCTTATGACTTTGTGTTCTATGTGTAAGCTATGTGATTAATTTACTCATGTTAATATGATTAGCTTAAATGTGTGAAAGATTGATCTATTTCATGGCTTGAGTTGTCTTCGGCTTTATTTTCATGTCTTGATTTTGGTTCTATCTTGTGTTTCTTCATAACTAGTGTTTCAGATAAGTTTTTAAGTTCTCTGCTCGTTTCTGTTTTGCAGCGTTTAAAGTTAGTTTAAAAGGCTCATCAAATATGATTTCCATCGAGTAGCTAAATTGATCTACTCCCTTGTACTGTTGAATATAAATGGGATTAGTACAAATCTTTCCATGTGTAGTTATGAAAGAGATTTTATAGTTTGTTAAAGCTTTTTGCCTACCAAGTTGAAACATTTGTGTTCTATAATTTCTTATCTAGGCCTAATTCATTTGTGTGTTTGCGATCCTAGTATGGGTCTATTTCTAAATTCATTTGTGTTTGAATGCTCTCTGCATAATTTGTTGATATTGCAGTGTGTTCTTTTATTTAGCAAACAATATTTAGGAGTCACCTATTGTGCTTTATTTCATATCATTTTACTTTGTCTTTCATGTTCCTATTCATACACATAACAATAATAGCTATAAGATTTCTGCTGAATCTCCCTCATTTTATTTGCATCATTAAGATATTGGTTACACCTTTAGTAGCTGAGTTTCTATTGATTTTCTGTTTTAAATCTTTTGAAATTAAGTTTTCTTGATTTTTCTTGAAAAATTAAGTGGCGACACTATTTTCCAAATATAAAATAAATTAGCCTAAAACAGAATGGCAACTCTGCTGGGGACTTTGAATGTGTTCTAACCTTAAGATTAATTTATTTGGCTATTTATTTAATTTTTTACTTGCCTCGATTTTTATAAATTATAATGTGGCATTTCCTGGCATTGAGTTCCGCCAAACGACAAATAGTCTGCATTAAAAAAAGGGTGGTTACGTGGTTATCCGCGATTGTCCTTTCAGAAAAGAACCCTCTAATTTTCGAAGTAATAAACGAATAGTTTGCTTGTCGTATAATGTTGTTTATTAAATTTCACCCTGTAGTTAGTCCAACTCGGGTAACGGGTAACCAAGTCTTGTTCTTAAACTAACTCTAGTCTACCTAGCGTAGAGCAAAACCAAAACTCTGTTTAAGCATTAGCCTAAGATGGCTTAATATCCAAGGTGTATTAAGTCTATTAGTTAAACCGCCAAAAATGTCCAAGGTCCTCAACCTAACGACATATCATTTTATGTGACATTTGAAAGATGTATGTGTAGTAACCTAATTGTTACCTTTTGGGGGGGGGGACCTTAACCATTCTTGTTTTTGTAGATATGGACTATTTTCTCAAATTCCACATGGTCGTAAGTGCACCGGAGATGCTTAAGATGTGGTATTACGATCTCAACGGGTTCCACAAAAGAGAACTCAACAAGCATATATGGGGATTGACAGAACTCCTCAGCATGATCGATTGGATCGAATTGATCGAAGTCCTCTCCGGGTATTGGGATAATGAAAAAATAGTGTTTCGATTTGGGAAAATGGAAAGCACCCCGACAATCGAGGAAATCCGAGATGGTATAAACATTGTGGGCACATGGATAGAAAGAAGAGCAAGAAAAGAGGAGAATATTTTGATTCCTAACAAGCCGACTATTGAAGACATCATAAAATGTCTTGGTTTAAAAACTGAATACACATATTGGGTTCATGATTCAAGCATTTTTTTCCAGGGATCTCTATGATAAATTTGGACATATAGACAATTATATATCTTTTAACCATGAGTTCAAGTCTTTTAGAGAATGGGACACAACACGACCTTTGGCGTTTGCTATCACATTGTTGATACCATGGTATATCCCCAAGGCCCAAGTCTTACAATCAATATTCGGATAATCATGCTTACATATACACTTTTTAACGGACACAAGAACCAAGGGCAGGTAAAGTACTATCCCATTTCAGCCGTCATCCTATTTGATATGTATCGTGCTCTGGAAAGATGCAAGAATGGACACAGTTATTTTCAAGGTTGCAACCTCCTTATCTAGTGGTGGATAACGAGTCACTTGTTGAAGGTACATGGGACTCAGGAGCTTCACATTCTCGACGAAGACAATGTTCTCAAGTATCTTAATGGGATGTTGTACTGGGGAGATCTCGACAATAGGAGAACCAAAGTGGGATGGGCTCAAATCTTTTCTGAGTTAGAAGAAGACAACATCCAGTGGATGTTCGACCGGTTTATCTCAAAAGAGGTCGTAGTTCGAGGTTATAATAAGGTAGTCCTACCTCTGCTGGGCATTCGGGACATCCGCCCATATGCACCCATCCGGGTCCTAAGACAATTTGGATGAAAAACACCTTACCCCCGAATGGAAGTAGCAATATCTATGTGTTTGACCACGGGGATGATAGAGTCCTTAATGCTAAAGATATGCTGAAGGAATGGAAAAATGCGATGCGACTGGATGATAAAACACTTGCTAAGGACCGACTTAACGCCAGATACACAAAAACTTACAAGGATTGGTTGAAAATGGATTATCAAGGCCTTTCCTTCCCAGTTCCAAACATCTACCATAACCTGGAGGACAAAGAGTCGGATGAAAGGATAGAACTAGGGTGAGTCAAAAGTGAAACCTGGGAAACGCATGATGAAATCCTCTGAAAGTAAGAGGAAGATAACCATACCATTGAAAGCTTGACTCAAGAATTAGAGAACCTAAGAAGCAATCTGAGAGAACTTAACTCTTGGATGGAAAAATAGAGAGAGGGCGTGAGATTTGAGAACTGGGAAGAAAAAGGGCATAGATATGATGGGTATTGGTTGATGGCTCAGTACATGCTTCATAGCATCTTGGGACAGAACAAGAGGAGCAAATCAGATGCAAGACCATCAGGAACCTCTTAGTATATTTCTCCTCTGCGTGGGTTTTTTCTTTATGTATTTGAAGCTATTTACCCCTACGTGAGATTGGTCTTTATTTTATTACAATACTTCTTTCAAATGACCCCAGCATGGGCCTTTACTTTTTTATTTTTCCCTTATTCCCGAATTTTCCTTGTTTTATTTTCGCTTATTTTTACCTTATTTATATATGTGAAATTTATTTTGGGGTAATGAAATGGTTTAATTCTACACATACATCTTTCAAATTTGCTAGGCCTACCCTTGGCATAAAAGGGTCCCCTACTTGTTTAGGACGCGCAATATCTGATTTTGTGCATTAACTGTTTATGTGAATATGTTGTTTTGAATGAGGACATTCTAACCCATCCCTCTTCGAAAATTTTCTGAAAATCTTCACAAATACCAAAAGAAAGTCACTATCCAATGTTCGACAAAAATACTCTTCGAGCCTTGAGTTTCTCAGTCAAAACTAAATTCTATTACGAAATGCTAAACCATTACTCTATCATCTCAGGAAAGGTTGAATTTTCCACTAAGATGGAAAGAAACCAAGATGTTCAGGTTGAGCTTACTGAAGAAGAATTGATGTTGAAACTTCATCGAATCAACCAAGAGATTCAAGAGATCGAGGAAATTAAAGACTATGAAAGTATACTTTGCCAATGCAGTCGCATTAGCCAAGAGTGTTGCGATGGACATATTGAGGCCACAAAATGGAGATTGACTAGGGTTGACGAAGAGATAGCCATGACACTGAAGAAGAAAGAGGAAACATTGTTTGAGATTAAGAAGTTACGTGAAAAATATATGTTCCTCGTAGCAAAGGTTAATGTAATTGTGCCTAAAGACATTAAGGCTGAAGTTGTTGAGGGAAAATCCAAGAAAGAGGTTGATGATACGACCCTTTTCTTACGGCGACTAAAAGAAGGGGATGAAAAGATCACCCTCCAAGCGTACTTTCGAGACTACAACTTGGGGCCCGAAGTCATTTCGTGTGCTCTCATTTATGAGACTCTTCAGGCTGTAGGCATCCTTCATCCCGTTGAGGGACCCACTTCAAGGGTTGAACTTGAAAATTCACATAAGAAGTGCGCCTATCATCAAGTTAAAAAAGGGAACACCACAGATGAATGCATGAAGTTAAGGACTATAATTCTTGACCTAATCAGTAGCGGGTGAATCAACTATATGTGGGGTCCCCACACTATTCTTACTTGTGATCAACCAAAGCTTGATATGCCAGTCACAGAGCATACTTTGATATGCCATCATGACTTTACGACTTTTGAGGATTCGTGTTTGGGTATTGATTACGTATTCAAATTTTAATTAGGAAGTACAAATGTGGTCTAATCAGCCATAGGAATAAAAATTATCAAGAAAGACATGAATCAAGTTAAATGGACTGACACGAATGTCAGATGGGGAGTTTGGGTTTGCAATTATCAACTACAAAGCAGTCACAAACAATTCGAAATAACAATAAGGAGAGGGATTCTCGGGATGTGATTGATTATAGGCAAATTTCAATATATGGATAATTGATACTACTAGTAAACAGCTAAAATCAGTGAGTAGGCTAGACTATAAAGGAGATAGCTTTCTCTGGAACAACTATCCCGAATCAGGTGATTTCTTTCGAACATCAACAAGCATGACAATGAAGAACATCCCACACCTCAATTAATCCACTCTCTCGAGCAAGATGGATAGGATTGGGTTTAGGATTTTCTCTCTCGAGCTGAACCCAACTCAACCCAATACCTACAAATCATTAATTAATAATCATAGTTCTAAGACCTCTCTTTCGAGCAAGCCAAGAAAACAACAATAGAACTACATTTGCAACTACAATTCATACATTAAACCACAATTAATGATTAAACTCACTTTAATTTAGCATTTAAACTAGTAATTAACAATACCCATAAACTAATTCAACCCATAATCACATGATCACACCCAAATAATTGGGGTTTTAGCCGAACATCATAAAAGAGTAAAAATGATTACAAAACGATTTGCCATCAACAGGGTAAAAGTAATTTAGTCTTTACAATGCTTCAATTTGCAGAAAATTTAAAACCCACTTGCAAAATCTCCAAATTGAATCTCCAAAATCCTTCAAGTCTACTAAGAATTCAAAAACCCAAGAGAAAGCTATTCTAAACTAATTTAGCCTAAGTCAGCATAAACCAGCATAAATCAGCCTACTAAATAAAATGCTCAAAATCTAATTTATAGGTGCCAAAAATAAGCCACTAAGGGCCATTTGGCGAAGTAAGTCAGGCTCGCCAAACCACTAGGCGACCCGCCCATTGATCTATTCCATCACCTTTTTTGCCTTGGCACTCAACATCCTCAAGTTCGGTAACTTTGGGTGATCTCTATTTGCATCGCGGAACTGCTCGGCGATTCGCCGACTGCTCATTTTTGTCGCCAACTTAGTTTCTTCCCTCAGGGCTTGGCACAGTGGAACTTTAGGCTGTCAAATTAACCACTCGGCGACACATCATGGGCTCTTGGCGATCCTCAAGCTCGCCCTTCTTCACTTCTTTAGTTTTTTTTTATTCCTTCTTGCTTGTTAGTGTTCTTGCTTTGCTCCTCAATCCATATACCTGAAAATCAAGGCTTTAGCATCAGTTTATGGCACAAATTAAGCATTTGAGGAGACTAAATCTATATAGACGAGGCCCCAAATGAGTCCAAATCTAGGACTCATCAACACCCCCAACTTAAACTTTTGCTTGTCCTAAATTAAAACCCAAGATTAGTAGTTCAATAAGGATGTATCCAATAGTGCTGCATAAGACTCAACATGAATGCACACAACATGATTAAACTTACTCATGCAATGATCAATTGTGCTTTCCAAGATTCAAACTAACTCACCATTATCAAAGATGCTCAAGTTCACGATACTTACTTTAAATGCAAGTTCAAGCTCAACAAAGGTACTTAAATGCCCTCACAACAAAAATAATTCCCTATTCACACAAAGTTCTTCAAAAATTTATAGTTCTTGAATCACATACGACTCTCACACTCACAAAGATGAACACGAGCATGACTTCACCTATAGGTTTTCCCTTATTTTCTAATCAAAATTTGTTTCAGCTCGTTGAAGATCACAAAGGTGTTTTCATGGCTTATAACGAGCCTGAGTGTAAAGGTATGGTCATTTAGGCTCAGTGGCGGCTACCCTCATGAAGTGTGGTCTCAATATCACTTTCTTCCTTCTCTTTAACATTTTTATCATGCTCATAATTCACCCCATTATTCAACTTCAAATGGACTATCGGATACCTCATTTCCCTTGCAACTTCCACTACTTTATTTCACAACTTTTTTCATTCTTTTTCTTTTGCTTTCTTGTTTTCTTCTTTTTTTATATGGAGGGGTTCCATTTTTTTTAGAACCATTTCAAAGGGGGAATTTCTCACACTTCTTAATTTCCCTTCTCGTTGCACCACACCCCCAACTTAGGCTTTTGGACTAAGTTGGATATTCAAACAAACCACACTTCATGAGAGTTATGGGTGAATGGATAAAGAGGGGTCACAATTGTTCAAGTCTCTTCCAATAAAAGTATAAGGCTCAAGAGGGTTCAAGCAAGGTTTACACATCTCACAAGGTTTGCCACAAAAGAGGTATATTGTCAAATTATTTCACTCTTCAAAATTGTTGCCTAAGATCATTTCAAGTGCTTGTATCACTTAGTAAACCGGACCAACGGGACAAATTCTAGGTGTCATAACACACAATGTTCAAGGTAATCTCATTACACAAGGCACTGGCACCAATATCAAACAAGACACCACACTTTCTAGCTAGTGTGCAATGTTAACATGAGACTCATTCGATAATCGGCTAGTCACAACGAGATGCTAAAATTTCACACATTGTCTATGGAACATTCATTGGCCTTATCGTAGATGCACATTCATTTCATTCAATTAAGAGCACTATTCAAGTCATCGATATTGATCACAACCGATAATCAAATTTGCACAAGAACAACCACAATAACAAACAATAGGGGTGGCAATTTTTTTAAAAATAGGTCAAAACCATTTCCATTCAAAAAAAGGAGCTACAAGCTCAAGCATTCACATGATTAAGATAAAAACAAAATCCAAACACACATATATATATCACAATACCCAATATTCACAAATAAAATGTAATCACACGAGGTAGGTATGAAAATACCTCACCCTACCCACAAAAGAAAAGCAGTTGTCCTCAAATGCAACGAAAACATAGATAATCAATAAAAACAACAGAGAGGGAGGTAAAAATGATCCCGTCTACCCAGTCACTATATCTGTCGGGGCATCAATATCTGGGGTAGCACTCTGGGACTGGGCATCAGTGCCCGGTGCAACATCACCACTAGCTCCACTGGAGCCTGCCATGATGGTATCTCTCAAAGATGTCTGAATGGCTGAATGAACCATAGCCTTCTCGACCTCAGTCAGACCCTCGTAGGTGGTCTCCTCCTGAATACCAAGCTGCTCCTCATCAGTCTCAGCCTAAGACTTGGTAGCCACATCATCAGCTCTAACCTCATCTCCGATGGTAGCTGGAGGCACATCAGGACATGCCGAAATACCTATGTCCAGGTCATCAGGAATCTCCACGGTCCCCAAAAATCATCGACATGTCAGTGGACTTCAGTTGGTCCACATCTTTCCTCAACTCTGCAATTGTGGCCTTTAAGACCGTCACCTCATGAGTGACTCCCTGACCTCTCTCACACACCTCTATCATTGTCGTGAGGGCATCAATAACATCTCTATGAGGGGTCAAAACAGCGGTGAGATCTCTCTCAATCATCCCAAGAAATGCAGTCTCTAGCCTGAAAGCATGCACGTCAGCAGAATGGGCTAAGTGCCCCATCAGTAGTAGCATAGCTTGGGTGAGTGGAGGTCGGGATGCAGTAGTACTAGCAGCAGACCTAGGAGGCAGGGGAGTGGTAGAAGAACTCGGAGTCATAGATGGGGCAGAGCTAGAAACACTTGAAGGACTAGTGGCAGATTAGGCAATACTGCCTCTGAAGGTAGTGTCTCAATATCAACAGCCAGGGATGTATCCACCGGAGGCTACCCTCTTCTTCTTAGCCTCATTCTTCAATTACTTGGCCTCAATACGCCGGATGCCAGTAGAGGAGGTGGGAATTACTTCCACATCATTCTTCTCATCACGTGGCACACAGGCTCGTCTGCACAACTCGGTGATCAACATCGGAAAAAAAAGAGATGTCTGTCGCTGCCTAGCTCTCATGGCCTGTTACACTCCGGAAACAAGTAGACTAAACTATAGCCTCAAGTCAGGGTTCTAGAGTTTGATATGAGAGTTAAGGTCGTAGATAAGACTTCATGTACTTAGAATGAGGGGTTTAGGGGTTCAATGTCAAGGTACGTGTTAGACCCCGCAGTTTAATAGACCATCTAGAGTTTCAAGGGCAAGTGCCAAGGCAAAAAGGAAGCCTAAGCCTAAGGCCAAGGCTGCCCCAGTCTTGGCCAAACACTGTCTAAGTTCACGACCACCTTCACGATCAGTGGTCTTGACCATGGTTCGTGAGAGGTCTCGTGAATTCCCCTTAGACTTGTGGGAGGCAAGGCCTTGAGGCCAAGCTACTGCATAAGGACCACGAGCCACTTCACGGCTATTGGTCTTGACCACGGCTAGTGGGAAGGCTCGTGGTCATGCCTTCATTGTGGAGGCCAAGACACAAAAGCTTAGCCACTGCCCAAGGACAATGGTAAGGACCACGGCTCGTGAGCCCTGTCATGGTGCCTAGGAGTATGCTGCCTAGGGAGGGTCTTTTTGGTAAATTCCTTTTTGATTGGTTTTAAGTGGAGGTCGTTTTATATGGACTTTATACACATATATAAACTATTTTTAGTCATTAACCACCCCAACTAAGTCATTAATTCCAAACCCCCCCAAAAAACCCCAAAGTTCATCCCCTTCACAATATTTCTCTCTCTAAAACTCCATAGAAGAAGAAGAAGGTGAAGTCTAGGGTTGAAGGAGGCTGTCTTCTCTACTCAAATTCTTTGAAGAATCACTCTAAGGTATGGTAGCTTTTTATCTATGGGTATCCTTCACCTGTAGAGCCCCTTGAAAGTTCAATTTCTAAACTAGTGTTTCCTCAAAAAATTTAGGGTTCACTCTAAGTCATGGGTTCCTTTCTAAAATGTTTCCAATAGTTGATTTATGATGGATTATGATTGAATTGATGAATTATTGTTGGTTTGTGATGAATTCCCCCAAGAAACCATGAATCCCTAATTTCCCCAATTTGGATCTTAAAGTGTGGGTATTGTTGTATATTGGTCCAATTGAGAGAATAATGATTGTTTATGGTGTAATTACATGATTTTAGTATGATTATACATGTATTCTTGATTAACGTAAGATTCTAGGGTGAAATTGATATAGTGAGTATTATGCCATGAAAGAGGGGATTGAGGGCTTAGATGTGACCTTCTAAGATTGATGAACTTCTTTATGAATCGCTAGAGATTAGAGCACCTATATATGAATTAATTGAAAGTAAAGCTTCAAGACATGAATTGATTAGGTTAGGGCTTATCTGATGGATCATGGTTGAGTAGTATTGAGATTGAGTTTCCATGATACTGTATGACTATAATTTATTAAGAATGAAATTTGTGGTTAGATTACCCTTGAGAATTAGGTATACATGATGATCATGTGAGGCATTGCTTGAGAGTAAGGCTTGTAGTATGAATATGACTTCTAGGGATTTAATGGTAAAAGCAAATATGAATGAGCTAAGGATGTTAAGGCTTTAAGAAGGAAGCTATTATGTATGTTGAATTGCATATGCCATTATTGTGGAAGGACTTGACCCACATGACCTATAATATGAGTACATGAGATTGAGCATATACTAATTGAATTGCTTGAATTGTGATTATATCCATGTCTAATGTAATGAATGCTAGATGTGTTGATTTAATATGATCTATGATCCTTGAATGCAAGTTATGAGAATTATGCATGCTTGTGATATTATGTGCATGTTTTATGAACACTTTGAAAGAGAAGTGTCTATGATGATGATATTGTGGTAGTGTCATTGAAAGGGCAATCTTACACACACTCCATGCATTAATGTGATTATGATGTAACTATGGTGTTGTTGAAAGGTTATGCTCACATACGCCCTTACACATGACTATGCATGAAATGTATATGACCATGATAATCTTGTTGTGTTGATTGAAAGACTATTCTCATAAACACACTATGAACATGATGTGAAAGGTTTACTCACATATTAATGATTCTAAGGTTGAAAGGCCATTCTCACCTAATGAATCTATGAGCTATAACATGATGATTGATGTTGGCATTATGTCTATGTTGGAAGCTATGCTTGTGACTATGTTGATATTTTTTATGCTATCATGAATTGTACATGAGTTTTCTTATAAGTCACTTTCCCCAACTATTTTAAAGATAATGTTCAAAATTGGCGTATGGCATGGTTTCAACTAAAATGTCCTTAGTAGCATGTTTTAAGGATTTTTATGCATGGCTATCATACTTAGTGCATTTTTGTACTAACCCATATTTCTATATTTTTTTATAAGTGTAGGGCCCGATCGTTGAGGTGTGCTTCTTCTAGTGTTCAAAGCTTGGATTTATTTTGTCCACGCTCTTGGTAAGTCCTCATAGTTCGAGGATGTAAGTTGTTCATTTCTAGTGTCTTTCTTACACTCTCTTTTGAGACTATGTTGTAGAGGGTTGTGACCCTTATTAATACTCGATTGTATTAGATGGTTATTGAGACAATGTCTAGACTTCCATTTGAATTTATGAAAAGACTTCGATTGTAAAAAGTTTTAAATTCTGCATCATTTCTATTTATCTTATGTCATGATATGCTAAGGGCTTGTATGAGACCCCTTCGGGGTCGAGTACGCCGTGTTACATCTAGGGGTTACCCTTGGATTGTATCTCCTCTCTAATAATTGCACCCAAATTTATTTACTTCCCTGCAATGATGGATCCAAGACATGCCACCTTTGTGTGGAAGAGGATAGACTCGTTCTGGGACGGCATAATTGTGGTACTAATGAAGACAAACCAATACCTCACTGCCACATTGAGCTCTTTCTATTCTATTGGCACTCCTGCCTCAATCCACCTAGGAGTATTGTCAGATAGAAGATGGACAACCAACCTTTTCTATCCTCTAAAGTCGTTGTCCGAATCATTCTATGGTAGTCATCAGTGATGTTGTTAGTGCATTCCAATACAATATTTTTATCGTCACCATCACATTTTACCTTTCTCCCCCGGACAACTACATAATCCACTGGTTTGAAGGTATCAACCTTCCTCTTTCCTTGTGGTACCAGAGCTCCATAGGCTGAGTAGAACTCCCAGACCCAATTAGGAATGTAGGGACCCCAGGGTTTTGTAAAGAGCTGGAACTTGTGGGACTTCAGGGTGCTCCATATCTTCGGATATCTGTCCACCATACCATCTATGGACAATCTCTTCTCCTCAATGATAGTCCTCAGTCCCTCGACCTTTAGTCTGTTGAGAGATCGGGGAGGAGAACCCTGTACAGGTGGTGCTGGGACCACAGTCTGATCTAGAACTTGAGGAGGAGGAGGAGTCTGAGGCACCCGGATCCTAGACGGATCATGCATCCTCTTGGAGCGCATTTCAGCTCTCTGGGCCAATAGAAGCTGGTCATTCTAAGTCTCAGAGATGACAGCTTGAGAATCCTGGTGTTCCCCCTCACTCTTTGATGTGGTGAAGTGAGTCGCGTAGACTCCCTCACTCTCGGAACTGACCTTTGGGGACTCAACTATGGGGGCCTTGCCCTTTCCTTTACCCTTCCCATCTGTGGTAGGAAGCTTGGTCGCCTTTGCTTTGGATGCTGCTGCATCCTCATTTATGATGATCCCTTTCGCCCGCTTGCGGGGCGGCATGTCTTCTCCTGGTACTTTGGTCTAGCAATATCTGCAAAACACATCAAAAAGTGTTAGAAATAGATCAAGAAAATTGCAGAAAGACTCACCGAACCAGTCGCCGAGTCGCTTAGGCGAGCCAGATCGAGCACGCCGAAAGGACCAGCGTGAAAAATTTCAGGAATTAAGGCATCTCGGCAATGTTCAGGGCCTTTTGGCAAGCTCAAACTAGCACGCCAAAAATTACAGTGCATTTTAGGGGTTAGGGGCACAGAAAGGGCAATCAAAGGAACCATTCAGTGACCTCATGCTAACCGCCGAACCATTCAGCGAGCTCGACCCAGCTCGCCAAACTGCCCAACGTGCCAATTTTCAACCCCGTTTCCCAAAATCAAGACCGCAGCCCCTGAAATAAAAATAAAAAACACACACCACTCAATTCAAACCAGACCCATTCGACCTATGCCTCTAGGGTACTCAAACTTCCCCCGATTTGGCCAAAATTGTCCATTTGACGAATTTTTCCCTTAAGAATGACATCAACCGCTCCATCATTGGGTAAATTACATCATTTGGCACAATTCGGGGTTACTCAAAGTTCACCCTACTAGACCCAATAAACAATAACTCTAATCCAACAATTTAGAGTCAATTTTAACGCACAAAACAAGGGAAATCATATTTTTAAGCATTTAGGTACAAGTTCAAAAATAACAACGGGCAATCCGACACATAAACCATGATTTAAGCAATTACCCAACAAATTTCAACACATATTTGCCAATAGCAGTTGAGTTCAACCACTAATCAAAGGTGCAGGGTTCGGAAAACCAACCTGTATACCAAATTGATAATTTGAAAAGCAAGGCGGCAAAGTATTCCGATTCCGAGCACAAGATCAAACACAAAAAGCGAAAAAGAAATAGTAAAGTATGGAAAATTTAAGTGCGGGTGAGAGTGTACAGGGTTAGAAATGAGAGAATATGAAAGATTTTGAAATTTTAAACCGTTTGGCCTTTTCAAACTTTTCAGCTTGCGGCCCTTTCAGTGGTGTTAGTCAACCACGCCGAACCACTCGGCGATGCACCGAGTGGTAATTTACCTCGCCAAGTTTTACAGGACCTCCAGTCAATTTAGGGGTTCAAATGGAGGAACAAATCGGGCTCGCCGACCTCTTCGGCGAGTCGCCGACTGGACTTTTTGGTCGCCAAACCTCACACTCTCAAACATACTTTACTTTTCAACCTGCACAATCAACACCCGTTATTCAAAATCAAAACTTAAAGCATTAAAAACTTGGGTTGCCTCCCAAGAAATGCCTTAGTTAACGTCGCGGCATTACGAAAGTATCCATTCAAGATTCATTTTTGGGGTTTGCCACTGTATCACTAGGAAACCCCCCCCTCCCCCCTTGTTGTCTTGGGTTCAAATGTGATGAAATTTGACCCATCTGGGTCTCCAGCTGCTTAATAGAGATTCAGTGAGAAGTCACCGTCTGATTGAGAGTTTACACAACCTATTTCATTTCTTTCAACACTTTGTCGGACCCTTCAACGTTGTTGAGAATGCGTGAGAGCATGTCTTCCGTACGGCCACCCTGAGACTCCTTGGACTTTTGACGCTCATGGGGAGTAACATACCTATCCTTCTCCCTTTCTCTTTCCTTCCAAGTGGCATTGTGATCACACCAATCTCTGTCACGGTCACTCCAGCCCTCATCTCTATTCCAACCTTGATTACCACCCGGCCTTGGGTAGTTTGCACGATAACCTCCTCCTTGATTGGCTAGGAAGTTCACTTCATCATTATACAACGCTTCAAATTGTGCCTCACCAGGGTTCACTCCACCAACACCCATAATATTAACACTCTTTGTACTAACACCCATGACATTTTTAGCCATGATATCCAGCTGGGTTATAATGTTTGCCATGTTTTGGTCTCTCTCTTGATCCTTCTCGATCTGCTCTTTTGTTATTCTAAAATTAAGAGGAGAGACTTGGTCCTCACGAGTGTACCATGCCCTATTGATCTTGGTCATGCAATCAAGGAGTTGAGAAGCTACTTTATAGGGTTGTTGCATTATTCCACCGGGAACAAGTTGATCAGTAACTCCTTTGTTCACCGAATCGAGGCTCCTATAGGAGTATTGCAGCAACACATTATTGGACAATCCATGAGCTGGGCATTGCAACAACAACTTCTTAAACCTCAACCACGTCTCATGGATTGGCTCACATTCCAAGCGTTTGAAACCTTGGATGTTATCCCTAAGCATTATCATCTTCGATGGGGGGAAAGAATCTCACTTGGAATACAGTGGTACGCTCATCCCACGAAGTGATGGAATCTCTTGGCAACTCAGCCAACCACTTGCTTGCCTTGCCCATCAGAGAAAATGGGAACAACCTAAGACGAATTGATTCTTGTGATATGTTCTTAAATGAGAATGGACCACAAACGTCCATAAAGTTCCTAATATGCTCATGGGGATCCTCATGAGCCAGCCCCCCCAAACAAACCCTTCAGTTGTAAGAGATGAAGCATAGTGCTAGTAATGTGAAAAACAACATTTCCTTCAGCCAGAGGTAGACGAATTGTCCCAACACCACCCATTTGGACTGGATCATTGATGTTTGGGTCATTGACATCATTGAGATTTCCTACATCATCTTTGTGGCCCACTTGGCTACCATTACTTCCGTTAACGCTCATCTCCTCCTCTGTTTAACACAAGCAACACAACCAAAACTAAAATAACTAGATTCAACTATAACTAAAAAGATCACAATTCAACTTCACCAAAAGAATTTTAAACAACAACACTTCCCGGTAGTGGCGCCATTTTTTATTAATGTTTTAAACATACGTCATCCAATTCTAAGTGCAAACGATCGTTAGTTAGTATAAAACCCAACAAAGAGTTGGGGTCAAATCCCATAGAGAGCGGTACGTGTTCAAAATTCAATTAGGAAGTACAAATATAGTCTAATCAGCCATAACAATAGAAATTATCGAGAAAGACATGAATCAAGTTAAAAGGAGTGACAAGAATGTCAGATAGGGGGTTTGAGTTTGCAATTATCAACTACAAAGCAGTCACAAACAATTCGAAATATCAATAAGGAGAGGAATTCTCGAGATGTGATCGATTATAGGCAAATTTTGATATATGGGTAATTGAAACTACTAGTAAACAACTAAAAATCAGTGAGTATGTTAGACTATAAGGGAGATAGCTTTCTCTCGAACAACTATCCCAAATCAAGTGATTTCTTTTGAACATCAACAAGCATGACAATGAAGAAAAACCCACACCTTAATTAATCCACTCTCTTGAGCTAGATGGGTAGGATTGGGTTTGGGATTCACTCTCTCAATCTGAACCCAACTCAACCCAATACCTACAAATCATTATTCTATAATCTTATTCTACAACCTCTCTCTCTCGAAACCCAAGAACACAACAATATAAATGCATTTGTAACTACAATTCATAAATTAAACCACAATTAATGATTAAACTCACTTTAATTTAGCATTTAAACTAGTAATTAATAATACCCATAAACTAATTAAACCCATAATCACATGATCATACCGCAGGAATTAGGGTTTTAGCTGAACATCATAAAAGGGTAAAAACGATTACCCATCAATTGGGTAAGAGTAATCTAGTCTTTACAATGCTTCAATTTCCAGAAAATTCAAAACCCACTTGTAAAATTTCCAAATTGAATCTCCAAAATCCTTCAAGTTTAGTAAGAAACTATGAAAATCTCAAGAGAAAGGTATTCTATACTAATTTAGCCTAAGTCTGCATAAATCAGGCTACTAAATAAAATTCTCAAAATCTAATTTATAGGTGCCAAAAATAAGCCACTAAGGGTCATTTGGCCAAGTAAGTCGGGCTTTCCGAACCACTCGGCGACCCACCCATTAATCTCTTACATCACTTTTTTTCCTTGGCACGCATCATCCTCAAGTTCTGTAACTTTGGGCGATCTCTCTTTGCATCACGAAACTGCTCAGCGATTCACCAACTGCTCTTTTTTGTCACCGACTTGGTTTCTTCCCTCAGGGCTTGGCACACTGAAACTTTAGGTGGTCATATTAGCCAATCGGCGACACGCCAAGGGCTTTTGGCGATCCTCAGGCTCGCCCTTCTTCACCTCTTCAGTTTGTTTTGTTCCTTTTTACCTGTTAGTGTCCTTGCTTTGCTCTTCAATCCATATACCTGAAAATCAAGGCTTTAGCATCAGTTTATGGCACAAATTAAGCATTTGAGGACACTAAATCTATGTAAACAAGGCCCCAAATGAGTTTAAATCTCAGACTTATCAGGTATTTTGCTTAAGTTGGTTCGAGGCAGGGATCTTGACCCCTGCCAAAAAGAAGGTAAGAGCGGCCTCTGCCCTTGGAAGTGAAGTAATTGAAGCCTGCCCTTATCATGGCATCGGGGATGCGTCGTATTCTGTTATGAACTGGATTCACTGATTAACAAAGGAAGAATTCAGGTCAAGTATCCCCCACGTTATCGTTAAAGATGCAGACAAAGGAGAACTTTAGCTTTTTGAAAGAAGAAGCCTTGAGAAAGGCACAATTTACATTTTAGGAATTTTTATTGTATGTTTACATTTTTGTTGTAGTCAAGTTATGAATGAGTGAAAAAAGCAGAGTTAACCTTATAATGATTGAACTACGTAGGGCCTAATTTCTCCTTTGGAGATATGTAGGCAGTCTTTCAAAGCCCGACCCTTATCTTCTTAAAATTTTTATTTTCCCCTTCATTCTACAAGGAAATATTGAGTTCAATCAACATATGTCGAGAGATACAACAAGAAGACCTTATCTTGATGCAAGTCAACTTTCCCGACTCACTAGTCTCAAAATCAAATGAGAAAATTCCTACTTATTTAAATTAGCTCCCATCACTCATGGGTTAACATGTCCTCAAACAAAGTAACTCTTACGTATTTATATGCTTTTTATGTGATATTTTGCATCATGCGTCATGAACTAAAACTAAGAGATTTGCCTTTGAGTGGTTTTTGTTTTATAGGTTTTAGAACTGATCTGTGTTGATAAGCTGGCTGAGCATCCTTACTTTACGATATCCAAAGCTCCCAAAGATTCCTTCCCTGATCGGAATTCACTAAAAAGAAAAGAAACAATGGGTGATAATTGTGAAGAAGTTGGCCTGACTGAAGTTGTTGTAGTTCAGTCCTTTGCTGCTGAACAGAACGAGTTAAGTATGCAACTAATGCAACAGATTGAAGATCTAAAGGTTGAGATGCAGAGAAAGCAAAATTTGCCAAATCCAGTTTTCGCTGTCAACACTCCAGACAATGGAAGGCCTCCACTCTACTTTCCGCCTTCAAATTCAAATGTGGAACATGTCCAGAACACACCCTCCAACCTTGTCCAAATCCCTCCACCATCGACTTAACTACCCTAAATCCTCATCATGCCTCTGTTTCTTATCAAGCACCACCTCCTCCTCAAAGAACCAACCCTTCAACCGTCCCTCCCTCTCAAAACCAAAATATAGACAATTCTCAGACTTCTCCCCATTCTCAAAACCAAAATACCAATCCCCTCAAAATACTCAAAATCCTCCCATCGCTCCACCCTTGCATCCAAAACCTACCTTCCAAATCCCAATCCAGATGAACCTTATGCTAATTATTCCAAACTTGATCATTATGAGGAGCAGGAGAAAGAGTGGAGGGGTAAGGAAGAATTGTCTAAGCAGAATATGAAGGAAGAGATAAAAAAAGATATGAAGGAGTTGCATTATACTCCATAACGAAGTTGCCGGATTGAATTATGAAGATTTATGCATCCATCCGAACTTGGACATTCCGGAAGGGTTCAAGGTACCGAAGTCTGATACTTTACGTGGAACTGGTAACCCACTGGCTCATTTGAGGACCTACTGTGACCAAATCGTTGGAGTTGGTAAAAATGAAGCCTTGTTGATGCGGCTCTTTAACCGAAGCTTAAGTGGGGAAGTATTGGAATGATTTACTTCCCAGGAAATGAAGCAATGGTCTAGTGGGAATGCACTTGCCAAAGATTTCATGAACAATTTTCCTATAATGTTGAGATCATTCCTAACCGATACTCTTTGGAAAAGATAAGACAAAAGTCAACCGAGAGCTACCGTGAGTATGCGTATAGATGGAGGAAAGAAGCAACTAGAGTCCAATTGCCTATGTCGGGATTATAAATTATTGAAGTGTTTGTGCGTATTCAAGAACCAGAATACTATGACAGGATAATGTTTCTCATTGAAGCAAAATTTGTAGAGATAGTTAAGCTAGGTGAGACTATCGAAGACGGCTTAAGGACTGGGAAGATTTACCACGTTGCTGCTTTGGCCGGATCTTCTGGATTATTGAAGAAAAAGAGGCAAGATGTATCTTTTATTTCCTACGCGTCTGAGGGAAAGAAACACTCCTGGAAATCTTGACTGTACAAAGGTCGCTGCCGAACTTAACAAAACTCGTACCCAATTTATTAGGCTGGTTACCCAACCCCTCATCCAAATCACAAAAATACCCCTCCTAGTTTCCAAACTTTGCTTCATATTTACCAAACTCCGCCTTCAATTTACCTAACCCCACCTCCGCACTACTGGAATGCCTCCCAACATATCAAGTTCCATCCCTTAACTGTTCAAACTTCCAATCAAATTACCAAGCTCTTCCTCTCGGTTATCAAACCCCTCCTCCATATTACCTAAATACCCAACAAAACTACCAAGCTCCACAACCAAATTATTCAACCTATTCATACCCAAGATTTCAAGCACCTCTCCACCAAAATACTCCAAACTATCGCCAAGTACCTCCCCCTCAACATAGCAATTATGATCCCACCTCATCCGCGTTTTGAGAAGAAACCTGCTCAAAATTTCACTCCTATTATTGAAAGTCAGACAAAGTTGCTTGGGTGATTAACTGCGGCAGGCATTATTCATTCGATTCAGCCTAAGCCAGCGTACACAGGCTCCTGATTCTATAGAGTTGATTGAAGGTGTGTCTATCATACCAATAGTGTTGGGCATGATACTGATGAATCTATTAAATTAAAGCACATTATCCAGGACTTGATCAACCAGAAAGTGTTCACTCTCCAGACCGCTGCACCTAACGTCAATAATTATCATTTGCCAAACCATGGAGGTATCACTATTAACATGATAGACACATAGGATGAGTGGTGCATGCCAAAGATGATAGTTGTAGCTGGTCCTGATGACCTTGAAAAGTAGTAGCCTCATTATGCATAAAAGAGAAAAAGGAATTTGTGATTATGACACCTGAGAAAGTTTTTGCTTTGGTGCCAAGAGAAATTCCTGCTCAAGAGAGGTTTGTGATCGAAACCGCTGCCACCCAGGGCGTTTCCAGATCCGATAGATGTTACACGCTGGAAAAATTAACCTAGGGATGGCACAAGAAGGACCAACAGAAAAGGCCAATCAGAAAGAATGAGATAGAAGAATTCTGGTAAAAAATGTAACCGAAAGACTATTCAATTGTGAAGCATCTAGAGAAGACACCAGCTCAAATCTCTATGTAGGCCTTATTGATGAGCTCAAAGCTCCACAAACAAGCCCTGATGAAGGCTTTAGATGACACTTATGTGTGTATGGGTAAAAACAGTGATAATTTGGTGGCTATGGTGAGCTAAGTGATTCGGGGGCACCACATCAACTTTTGTGATGAAGAGCTACCCTTTGAAGGTGAAATGCACAACAAATCTCTAGATGTCACTATTAAGTGTCGAGACAAGATTACAAATTGTGTCTTGATTGATGACGGGTTGAGTTTTAATATTTGTCCATATTTTACTCTCAAATAGTTAAATTTTGACTTGGGAAAGGTTCACCACAGCCAAGTCAACGTAAGGGCTTTTGATAGAGGACAAAGAGATATATTGGGAGTGGTGAATTTGGGGATTCAAGTGGGCCTGCAGAGCTTAGTGTTGAATTTCAGGTAATGGATATCAACACTAGTTACAACTTGCTATTTGGGAGACCATGGATCCATATGGCCGGGGTTGTGCCTTCTACCCTCTATCAGTTGATGAAATTTGTATGGAAGGACAACAAATTGGTCGTTCATAGTGAGGGAAGTCATTCCAATGGGTATACATTGATTATTGATGAGGTCTCCATAGGTTGTAATTTCTACACGGTGAAGCTAGTGAATGCCACCGATGATGATTTGGCTCCATAATTCCCTATGCCTTCTGTCTATGAGATGAAAGCCACTGTCATGCTCAGAAGTGGTTTTGAACCAGGTTTTGGATTGGGGAAGTACTTTCCAGGAATCATCGAGCCTATCCAGATTCCCGTTAGAGGGTCAAAGTTTGGTTTAGGATATATCCTAACGGAAGATGATGAGGAAGAAGTGATGAGCAAGAATGCTGATCGGGCGTTGGCCAGGCCAATACCTCACTTATATCTATCATTTCCAGTGCGAGAGTATGCCAATGATGGTGGTCTAAGGGAAGGAATCTGGGATCTTTTCAAAGAAGTTTATGTATTCATAGACATCAGGCATTCGTGGTGTTGAACCAGAGAAACAAGTGCCAAATTGGACCTTCACACCACTTCTCATTCCCCGCTCGTCTTGGTAGAAAGACATGTTTTTATGTTTGCTTCAAAAATCGGTGGTAGTCCGGAAGATACCCGAGACCCTCCGCTTATGCAATTTCACTTATTTAAATTTTAAATTCTCCCATTTTAAAAAGGAAAATTGACCCTTGGTCATAGACAAAGTTTTTACTCCTTTCAATTTAAATGAAAGCTTATCTTATCAAAATATTTGTCTATTCACTTATCTCTTTATAACTTACTTATCTAACTATGTTTATTTATGATTTCAGTACTAATAATTTAAAATCTGCCAACATCATGGCATGTCACAAGTTGAATGAACAAAATTAGGTAGATCCTAACAAGTGCGAGGACAATGATGAGGAGATCGAGACACCTGAGCATATCGTCGAGGAGTTTAGATAATTTGAGAAACAACATAAGCCAATCTGGAGGAAACATAAATCGTGAATTTAGGAAATGAAGAATGTGTCAAAGAAGTGAGAATTAGTGTTCACTTGACTAAAGCTCAAAGAAAGGATCTTTTTTTTTTGCTCAAAGAGTATATCGACACATTTTCTTGTTTTTATAATAATATGCCAAAATTGAGTACAAACATTGTTTCTCACAAATTGCCAATTAATCAAGATTTTAGTCCAGTGAAACAGTGAACTCAGAAGTTCAAGCTAGAGCTGAGTTTGAAAATCAAGGAAGAGATTACCAAGAAAATAGAGTTCAAAGTTGTAAAAGGGACGCAATATCCAACCTAGCTAGAGAACATTTTTCCAGTTGCTAAGAAGGACGGAAATATGAGAATTTGTGTTGATTATAGGGTTCTTAACAAAGCCAGCCCAAAGGACAATTTTCCATTACCAAATATTTATATTCTCATTGATAATTGCGCCAAGCATGAAATATAGTCTTTTGTGGATTGTTTTGCGGGTTATCTCCAGGTTCTAATGGATGAAGAAGATGTTGAAAAGACAACTTTCATCATGCCTTGGGGAGTGTATCATTATAGGGTTATGCCCTTTGGCATCAAGAATGCCAGTTCTACTTACATGAGGGCTATGAAAACTATTTTTCATGACATGATTCACAAAGAGATTGAGGTATATGTAGATAATGGTATAATCAAGTCCCACAAGAGTTTGAATCACTTGTCCCACTTGAGAAAGTTCTTTGATCACCTGCATCGGTACAATTTGAAAATAAATCCTGCCAAATGTGCTTTCGGAGTGCCGACTGGAAAGTTGTTGGTATTAAGTTAGTAGAATGGCATTGAACTTGATCCTTCCAATATCAAAGCGATTCAAGAGTTACCTCCTCTGAAGACTAAGAAAGAGGTGATGAGTTTCCTGAGATGATTGAACTACATTAGTCGATTCATAGCTCAATCTACTGTGGTTTGTGAGCCCATTAAGTTGTTGAAAAAAGATGTGCTAACCAAGTTGACTGAGGAATGTCAAACTTCTTTTGTTGCCATAAAGAATTACTTTTCCAATCCATAGGTGTTGGTTCCTCCATGAGAAAGAAATCCATTGTTACTGTATCTATCTATCTCAGATAATGCATTTGGATGTGTGCTTGGTCACCATGATGAAACTGGAAGAAGGAGCGAGCCATCTACTACTTGAGCAAAAAATTCACTCCATATGAGGCTCGTTACACTCTTTTGGAAAGGACATGTTGTGCTTTAACCTGGATTGCTCAGAAGTTGAGATATTATTTGACTTCATATACCATATACCTCATTTGCAGGATGTACCCATTGAAGTATATTTTTCAAAAAGCGATGCCGACCAGGAAGTTGGCTAAATGACAAATGCTTTTGAGTGAGTTTGATATTGTGTATGTGACTCAAAAGGCGATAAAAGCACAAGCCTTAGCCAATCACCTCGCCAAGAATCAAGTTGATGAAGAGTATGAACCGCTGAAAACATACTTCTCTGATGAAGAAATAACATTTTTGGGAGAAGACTTTTTTAGGCATACCCTAGTTGGAGGGTATTTTTTGACGGAGCAGTGAATCGCCAAGGAAATTGTATTGGAACAGTCCTAGTATCCGAATCTGGTAAACATTATCCTATGGCAGCTAAACTTCAATTCAATTGCACAAATAACATGGCTGAATATGAAGCTTGCATTCTTGGTTTGAAAATGGCTATCGATATGAACGTCCATGAGTTGCTGGTAATTGGAGATTCAAATTTGTTAATTCATCAAGTTCAAGGAGAATGGGCCATAAAGAACCCAAGGATCACAATCTATGTGCAGTTGATACAAAAGTTGTGCAAAAGATTCCACAAGATTGAATTTAGACACACTCCCAGATTACAGAATGAGTTGGTTGATGCTCTTGCCACCATTGCCTTAATGATCAAACATCCTGATACAAGTTATATTGATTCCTTGGATATAGATGAAAAAGAAAAGCCTACTCATTGTTCACATGTTGAAGCGGAACTAAATGGGTTTGCCTTGGTATTTTGACATAAAGAGGTATTTGGAAACTGGGACTTATCCAGAGAATGCAACGTTCAACCAGAAGAAATTGATATGCCGTATGGATAATAATTTATTTTCAAATGGGGAAATCCTTTACACGATGACTCCAGAGTTAGGTCTTCTCAGATGCGTAGATGCTATAGAAGATGCGAAACTTCTTGAACAAATACACGCTAAATTTTATGGTACTCATATGAATGGGCTCACCTTGGCGAAGAAAATCCTTCGAGCCGGTTATTTTTGGATGACTATGGAGCATGATTGTTGCAAGTTTGTGCAAAAATGTCATAAATGTCAAATACATGGGATTTGATTAGAGTACCGCCTCACGAACTCAGTGCCATGAGTTCACCTTGGACATTTGTAGCTTGGGGCATGGATGTCATTGGTCCAATAGAGCCAGCCGCTTTTAATGGACACAGATTCATTTTGGTTTCCATTGATTACTTTACCAAGTGGGTGGAAGCAGCCTCGTATAAATTGGTGACCAAGAAAGTTGTGGCTGATTTCGTCCGCAACAATTTGATATGTATATTTGGGATACCGGGATCCATCATTACTGACAATGGAGCGAATCTCAGCAGTCATTTGATGAAAGAGATATGTGAACAATTTAAGATTGCTCATCAAAACTCAACCACCTATCTCCCTTAAATGAATGGAGTTGTAGAAGCCGCCAACAAGAACATCAAGAAGATCTCGAGGAAGATGATTGACAATCACCAAGGTTGGCATGAGATGTTTCTATATGCTTTGTTGGGTTACCGAATGACTGTCAGAATGTCAATCGGAGGAACTCCATACCTGTTAGTATATGAAACAAAAGCAGTTATACATGCCGAAGTTGAAATACCTTTATTGATAATCATCAAGGAATCCCAATTGAGTAATGTTGATTGGGTTTGCAAGAAGATTGATGAGAAGATAATGGTTGTCGTTTGTCATGGTCAATTGTATCAACAAAGAATGGTTCGTTCTTTCAACAAAAGGGTTAGAGCCAGGATATTTGAAATTGGTCAATTGGTTCTCAAACGCATCATTCCGCACCAAAATGAGTACAAAGGGAAATTTGCACCAAATTGGCAAGGACCCTACATGGTTCACAAAGTGTTATCTGGAGGTGCCCTAATCTTGTCAGAGATGGATGGCATAGAGTGGCCAAGACCGATCAACTCAGATGTTGTCAAGATATATTATGTGTGAAGGCTCGGTTTGTTTTTATGTCTTTTCCTTGTAATCGCTATTATATGTTTGTAATTTTTTATGTTTTAGAATGTTTTCCCCTTTGTAATGAACTACGTCTGACCTGAATTCTCAAGAATGAGATATGTAGGCGGCATGTGTTGGCCTCGGTCACCTCTTTACCCTTTTAATGTGTTCTTTTGTACTTGAACTACGTTCGACCTGAATTCTCAAGAATGAGATACGTATGCGGCCCGTGTTGGCCTCAGTCGTTTCCTTGTCAAAATTCCCTATTTTGTTAAATCCTCGATAGGGGAAATAGGTTTGACCTGATTCCTGCCTCAACGGGATACGTAGGCGCCACAACGATTCGGTCATATCTCTCGTAAGATTTCTATTTTTTACAATAGAAACTAGGACATAATTTTTTAGAGGGACTAAAAAATTCTAAAGAAGAAGATCTTCCCAACAAGTCAAGACTGAAAATACATTGAGAGTTGCAACTTAGACAAAAATTTAAGAGAATCTCAAAAATTTCATGAGTCATCTATCGACAATTTGAAATACGCCAAGACATTTAACTAGGACAATTTTTTTTCCGGATGTACTAAAAAATTTCATCAGGCTTCATCAAAAGTTTAAGAAAACTTTGAATAGCTCTAGCATGATCATGAGTTCGGAAGTAACTTCAAGTGATCCACAACGCCATTGTGAGACAAAAGTCAACCTCAACAATCTTTGACATTTCAAGAGTCTGATCGCCCAAACTTCAATAGTCTTCATAATCTTTTCAAAAAGTTATCTGATAAATTTCGAAACATCAACCCCGAATGTGTTCATTAAGCTTGATGTGACATGACACTTGACAGTGACCTTTCTCAAATGTAGCTTTTGAAAACCCTTTTTTTTTCTTTTTTCTTAAAGACTTTATCCATATGTTTCAAATATTTTGCACAAAAATGTTGTCTTATTTATCAATAAGTGGGAGATCGGAGAAATTAACCGGAGATAGCAAGACAAGGAGCAGACAACCGAACACATCGACACATATCAGTTCATTCAAAACTAAGTTTTTTTTTGTGGATGCAGGAAAATCATTAACGTTTTGACACCAGGGAAACATTTTGGGATGTGAGTAACATTATTTTTCCCAAATTCCCAGCAAGGCGAGATCCACAATGAACATACGATTTTTCGAAGATGAAACAAAGGAAAACCTCAAAGAAAAGTAATATTATCATTTTCAAGCAACTAGAAATATCTGGAGGATATTCATCTATATTGTATTATCGAGTGTGATAATATTGTATTATCGAATAAGATGGTACCACTACCCAGAGGGTCATTTATATTGTATTGTCGAATGAGATGATACCACTACCCAGAGGTTCATTCATGTTGTATTATCGAGAAAGATACTATCATTGCCCAGTGAGGCATCACCAACATTGCCCAGTAAGACAATATCTTCATTCAACTCTGAAAAGTCATCTTCATCTCACTGCCCAGTGAGGCATTATCTTCATTCATCACTAGAAATACATCATTATCTGCATTGCCCAGTGAGGCGTCATCTTCATCTCATTGCCTAGTGAGGCATTCGTTTCATCTACGAAAGTCATCAGTATCGGCATTGTCCAGTGAGGCATTATCTTCATTCAGCACCAGGAAGTCATCTTCATCTCATTTCCCAATGAGGCATCACTGATATTGCCCAGTGAGGCATTATTTTCATTAAGCATCGGAAAGTCATCATCATCTTCATTGCCCAGTGAGGCACCATCTTCATTTCCCAGAGAGGCACCAACTTCATTCCATTGCAAGAAAATGATTGTCATTATCATTGCGCAGTGAGGCAGCATGTTCATTCTATTACAAGAAAGTCATCATCATTGTCTTCATTGCAAAAACGTCATTATGAGAAACATCAACATATTACATCAAGTCTATTTATTATTACTTTGATATTAAAAGAAGAGTACATTGAAGAATTGTATTGCGAATATGAGGTCTAATCTTTATTTGCTCTGCGTCTAACTAAAAGAAGTTGATGTCAAGTATTTGAAAGGAGCAACTAAGTGCCGACACGGTAAAATACACTATTTCTCCATTTGAATTACAATTTATACTGATGAGTTTTATCTCATTCTTTGTCGAGAGCATCTAAGAGGATGAATTCTTAAACAAACCACATGTGTGGACGACATCAAAAAGGATGTAGCACAACGTGAAACTTTTTCTTAGCAGCAAACTAAGACAAAGTCTGAAGAGGAGTATCAAACTCTTAGGGCATGAGCTGAGGAGCGACTTCCACCACAATCAAACCACACTCCTATCCGAAGGCATGTGGATTTTTATGGTTTCAGTTTCACATCCGAAAAAAATTTGTTTTCACTGAAGGCAATTTTCCAATCCAAGTGACAATACACCAAGAGCTTTGGAAATTATGTCCTTGTAAGTTCTTAATTATAGGTGTGTAGCGCGCCTAATTCCTGGCTAAGAGGTTGTAAGCCTCTTTTTCATACTCTACTTACTTTGTCACTCTTCCAGAAACGAAGGTTATCTTAGCATAAGAGATTTCCTTTTCAACTGATCGAACCGAACTAATTATAACAACCTAATTCCTTTAGTTGAAGGATATGTAGGCAGGATCAGTGTTGAAAAAATGGTTGTATTCCAACATTCTCTCTAAAATCTTATTCTCGAGCATTCTGGTCTCTTCATATACGATATCAGAATAGCTTCTGAATTCTATCAGAATCGCGTGTCACATCAAGCATATCGAACTACATGTGGCCTGAATTCTCATATAGCCTGAGATATGTAGGAAACTCATTTCCGGGGTTCGGCCATAATTCCTAAAGTTCATACCAAATCCTTTTTCTAAAAAGATGAAGATATGGTCGGTCAAAATTGGATTCGTCAATTTTATTTGCCTCGAATTTGTTTCATCAATCCAAGTCAAACAAGGGATTGTTGTTGACACCCAATTTTTACCCTCCTCAATAGAAATTAATTTTCGAGTTTCTTTAATTTCAAATGCTGTAAGATAATTAGCTTTATAAAAATCAAACATTTTTCAAGTTATTTTTAAGTAATTTCAGTCGTTTTTATAATTTTTATATATTAAACATGTTTTATATAATTAAGTATATTTTATAAGTATTTGAAAATCATCTCAAAAGATTTTACTTTTTAGTTAAATACTCTACTAATTTAGTTTAGTTTAAATTATATTTATAATTTTGAGTTAATTAGTTTGTACCAAAATTAATTATTTTATAAGCTAATTATTTGATTTCGTTGAAATTAAGAATCTCATTAATTAATCTATATTAATTCGTCTTGCTTAAATTTTAATCGAATTCACCAATTAATTCAAATTGGCTACGTCTGAACATCAATTGGCTATAATTTCAATTCATTTGGCCAAATCCTCAACTCAAAATTTAGCCTTTTATTACAAACCTAACCAATTTCTTCAACCCATTAAAATACCATTTTGAGCCCTAATTTCGTATTAATTACAGCCCAACTTCAGCCAGCCCCTACTCTTAATTCTAGAAAACCCCGACCCGGCCCACTCCAATTTCATCAAAGAAACCCAGAAGCATCCAACAATAAAGAAGCACACGGCGTTAACAGCAACGTTCCCAAACGACGCTCAACGTTCACTAGCAATGTTCATCTCCAAAGTATGCAATCACGGTGTTGCAATTTGAACATTCGCAACAGCAATGGAGCAGTGACATCAGTACACATCGTCAAGATGAAGAGATACAACATCAATTCAGCAAATTCAAATGACTTTAGAATGCACAATGAAGCAAACAACATCAACACAGTTGCGCCTTACTCGTTTCGAATTCACAGCAAGTTCACGAAAGTCACATGTCATGTATCGTCTTTGCCAATATCCCAATAGTATAATTCGTACAGATTTTCAGCAGAGCGGGTTGCGAAATTCATCCTTTTCATGCGAGATTGCTCTACGTCAATGCACAAGGATGCTCGAGTTGATCAAGCCATCCACCTCGTCGCTCCCCTTACCCAATTTTGTTGATTTTTGAATCGAGATGGGATAATTCGATCCTTGCAGAGGAATTTCAGAGGAGAATCAAAATTGGCCCTCATTATTTTCTGGTTTTCTTCCTTCCCCCCCAAAAAAAACCCTAATTCATCCTTTATAAATAGCCTCTTTCCCTTCTTTGTAAAGGGTTGGTCAAAACTCATCCACAGAAAGAAGAGTTCACAGAAAAGGTCTAGCTAGAAATATATACAAAATTACATATGAAATAAACTCGAAGTAGATAAGAGAATTAGTTCGATCTTGGCTTCATTCTCTTGTTCGTTCATCAAATCCGTCGAAGTATTATTTCAATGGTGGAAGCATATAAGTGTTATCTCCTGTGTCCCATTTGCTACCCGAGAAAAAGGTCATACATCTTCCCTCATTAACGTTTTGTTTCGATTCCAAGTATTATGTGATGAACTTATTTCTGTTGGGTTTCCTTTGCTTCATTTTTGTTTTCTCTTTATCTCAATTTCTATGCTCTTGGTTGAAAATCTATTTGGTTTGAATATGAATGTTCAGGGTTATTGCCTTTGTTGTTTGAACTTTTGGCTAATCATCAGGTTATTCATGTATTGCCTCAACTAGATGTTCGAATCAAGATATAATTTTAAGCTTAACTTTCATGTTCTTTTGAATTGTATGCTCGTCTTGCTTTCATTCTCATGCCTAATAAGTCTTCAGACATTAGATGTTCTTCACTTAGTTTGTTGTTATTAGTGTTGTTTTCATATAGGAAGAATTTCAAGATCAATTGATATGGTAGATCGTACGTGATGTCGTTGCATTCTCATTGTAATAGCCTAATTTCTCTATTTCTCTTATCTCTCTATTCTATTACTGCCTCGCGTGTCATGTTTGAATCGAGTCCATGTCTCCTTTTGTTTATATTTTAGTCGAAAATTGTCTACCATTTGTAGTCAGGCTTATAAATGTGAGGTTCTGTTACTTTTCAGAGTATAGCAGGTTGTCGTTCTTATTTTCTCTCAAGTTATTACCTGTTCATATTATTCATCCCTTTAAGTCTTCTGAAGCTGAGGCTCGTAGAATGTGTTAAGCGTTTAGAATTGTATACGTGTGTGATAACTGTCCTTATCTTAGTTATTTGCTAAAACTGTTGAGGAAACTTCTTAAATGGTGTGTTTATTGTTCCAAAAATGATATCCTACAACAAATATGATATATAGCTACGAAATTATTTGCCTCAACATGAAAATCATCACTAATTGTTCGCTTATAGTGACAAAAATTACTTTTTGTGTTTAAATATATGAGACATACTTTTAGTGACGAAATAGAAAATAATCGTAGCAAAGTTTTGTCTACTAAAATTTTCAACCAAAAAATAAATTGGCGTCATTTATTGAGTATTGTTAGCCACGAATTTAAAGTTACCAATGACAAATTATTTCGTCACTAATGATGTATCTAATTTGTGACAAATTATTTTGTCTTAAAATTAATTAATTTTTGGCCACAAATACAAAATCGTCTAAAAATTATGTTGTTACAATAGTGACAAATTAGAGTTTGTAGTTAAACATTATAAATTTTAGCTATTAAAAATTAGATTTAAATGTGACATTTATTTTTGTCACTAATAATATAAACAATTGGTGACAATCATTTTATTGTCTTTAATCAACCTGCGATTTAGTGACACCAAAAAATTATCATAAAATATGTAAGGTGATAAATAGTGACGACTTAAAATTTTTAGTTGAATAATTCAACTATTTTCTACCAAAAAATTTATAGCTATATACAAAATTTTCTTTGTCTATGATTGTTCATAATTACAGAAAAATGTCATAAATGGTCCTTCAACTATTGGAATAGGTCTAAAATAATCACTTAACTATACATTTATCTGATTTAGTCTTTTAACTATTCAAAATGTTATCAAGTTTGGTCCCCTAACTATATACTTACCATTTTTAATCCCTTAACTATACACTTACTAGTTTTAGCCCTAGAATTTAAAAATTTATTAGGTTTGGTCTCTGACTATTATTTATACAAATAGTTTAGGTTTATATTAACATAACTCATGCCTCCGTGAAATTTAATCTTTAACCCATTTTCCAGTTGTTTCTCTTTCTCCACTACTTTTTCTTAGAATTACTCTTAAGAAAAGAATCTTAACCTCAACGATTCAGTAAACAATTGTAATGACCCATAAGGTCATTTTTGAATTGTTTTATAAAATTACCGTTTTACCCCTCTCGATAGTTGTCTCGAGTAATTTCTGATCAGTCGATAAACTGTGTTTGGGAATTTTTGAACTATTTACGGTTATTTAATTGACAGATAATTTTTAAATAATTAATTAAGTTTTTGACTAATGCGCTAAGTCCATAATTTATTTAATATTCTATAGTACTTGACCCATTTATATTAAAATAAGTTAGTAGGGTTTATTTTGGAAAAGAAAAGAAGAGGGTTCAGAACTATCCTACGACATCGGCGTCCACATTCAGATGTCTACATTTGGGTAAGACTTAAAATTTTGAAATCTTTTTATATGTAATAGATTTTGGTTTATGAAATAATTTGTATTTCCACTTGAAAAATAGGACGTACTTTATTAGATTAGAAACCATTATGTTTCATACTAGTATTACTGCTGCCAGCCGATTCCTTAAGAATTTGGAGAGCAAATTGTAGAATTGGTGACTTAGTAATGATTGGATGATGATTACTTAATAATTATGGACATGACATTAATTAGCTATTTTCTCTAAGAATGCATTTTGTTGTTTTCTTGATTACTTAATAATTATAGGCAGTATGCCAAATTTCCCCGGAGTATCATTATGCATCAATAGGGTATTGATAATTTAGTTCTCAATTTCTTTGGTACATTGGGTGAACTTTTGGGTCAAGGCTAATCACATAGTAATATGGGTGTTATAAGTGTTGAAATCTTATTGTGGTCATTTATTTGAATAAATTGCTTTGAATTGGAAGTTCAACGAAAGGGGAAGACTCAAGTTCCGGAGTGAATTCTTGATTGATTGAGGCAAGTGAATTTCTAAACCCTTGTTAAGTGTATAGAATTGTGTATTTCTTCGTGGTATGTGTTGGGAATTAATGGAAATTGGTGATGGGTTGACTTCTCCATATTGAATAATTTTAATGATGAAAAGGGTGTAATAAAAGGCTATGTGATTAATTATTGGTGTGTGATGTGTTGAGAATGGTTTTGAAAGACTTATTGATTCATTGTTGATGTTGTATCACAATTGTGTTGTTGTGAATTGTGCAATGTTATGAAAATAGTCATCTCCTCATTATTTGTGTGAACATGTCATTTTCATTGTTCTGAGACATGTTGTGACAAGTGTTATGTGAATTGAGAAAGAATACCAAATTAAAGAGAATGTACCATTTCGAGGGGCGTGTTGCGCGCCGCGACAGATACTATATTTCGAGGGGAGTGTCGCACGCCGCGATGGATTATATTATTGAGGGATGTGTCACATGTCGTGATGGATACTATATATCAAGGATCGTGTCACACGCCGCGACGAATGCATGGTCCCGGACTGAGAGACAGTGGGTGTTTATCGTTAGGTCAGACATGCATTGATTTAAACATTTCAAGCACACCTCATCCAATTCTAGGTGTTCAACGATCGTAAATCAGTATAAAACCTGTTGGAATGTATGTGTCCACTTAAGTCGATGGGACCAGGTCCTCAACACAATTACAGTAATAGACAGTAAAGAACAAATGCTGAAAGTAAAGATTGACAAGCAACTTTACGTGGAAACCTCCTTGCTCAAGGAAGTAAAACCACGACCTGTTCTCAACAGGACTATTCAAACTGCTTTCACTAATCTTCTACAAGCAAAATTAAAAGCCAGTTTAAAAAATGAGATTAGCCTGCCAATCTCTACACGAAGCAATACCTCCTATCACTTAGCTGAGCCAGAGCAGATACAATACTGCCCACTATACTAATCCTAACCGATTAATATAGACTTTTAGAGTAAGAACCTAAGTTACCCTTAACCTAGTTCTTACAATGATTTACACAAGTTTGAAACATTTCTTTCACAAGTGAAACAAATCCTACAATATAAGCACGATTACAAGCAATCAAAGTAACAACTGGTACAGGAAGCAATGATGCACTTTATCAAGTCCCTGCTGTTTTGAAGCTTGAAATATCTCTCTTTGAATGAATGAATAATTTTGTTGTTTGTAAGTTGAATATATTAGACCAGAAGAATTATTGTCCAATGTACAAACAACCTCGTCGCTTCTGATTGGTGAAGTACTCTGCTCCTTCACCAACTTTCTGACGCGGACAACTCTTACAGTTGTACAACACTTTGACAACTGGACGAGTATTCATACTTTGTAGAGGACCAGGTCCCTGCAATTGTGAGGAGATCATCAAAACATCTAGGAGCGTTAGCACTTATCAAAACCCAACTAAATGAGTTGGGGTCGAATTCCACAGGGAGCGGTACGTATTTCAGATTCAATTGGAAAGTGTAAATGAGGTCAAATCATAAGTATCGAATAAATACATCATTCAAATCAAGGGGTCACACGAATGTCAAATGGGGGTTTTGGTTTTAATTTTCAACTACAAACAACAGTCATAAACAATAAGAATTAACAATAATGAGACGGATTCTTGTCATGTGATCGATTATAAGCTAATATAGACATATGGGTAATTGAAACTATTAGTAAATAGCTAGATATTATTGAGTAGGCTAGGCTATAAGGGAGGTAATTTTTTCTCAAAAAAATTACCCCGAATCAAGTGATTTCTCTCGAACATCAATAAGCATGCAAATTAAGAGCAACCCACACCTTAATCAATTCACTCTTTCGAGCTAAATATGTGGGATTGGGTTTAGGATTTACTATTTTAAGCTAAACTCAGATCAATCCAATACCCACAAACCATCAATCAAAAACCTTAGTGCTAAAACCTCTCTCTCTTGCAAGCAAAGAACACAAACATAGAACTGCATTTGCAACTACAATTCTTAAGTTAAACCATAATTAATGATTGAACTCACTTTTAAATAGAATTTAAACTAACAATTAGCAATACCCATAAGCTAAATAATCACATAATCACATCCTAAGAATTGGGGTTTTACCTAGACATCATAAAAAGATAAAAGTTGTTACCAAATTGATTATCCATCAACTGGGTAAGAGTGATTTCGTCTTTACAATGCTCCAATTTGATGAATATCAAAGATCCACTTCCAATTTCTAAAAAATAAATTTCTTCAATCCTTCGAAGCTAAGGAAAAACTAGAGAAAACTGTCTCCAGTTGCTCAAACTTAAGAATAATTTCTTCTAAAAGATTGTTTGTTACCAAACTCAATGTTCAAAAACGTATTTATAGTCCCCGAGGATAAGCTACGAAAGCTCATTTGGTGAAGTAAGTCGGGTTCACCGAACCACTCGGCGAGCCGCCCTTTGGTCTCTTCCATCGCCCTTTTGCCTTGGCATTCAACATCCTCAAGGTCTGTAACTTTGGGCGATCTATCTTAGCTTCATGGAATCACTCGGCGATCCGCCGACTGCTTCTTTTCATCGCCAACTTGGTTCTTTCCTTCAGAGCTTGACACACTGGAACTTTAGGCGGTCTGATGAGCCACTCGGCGACATGCCGAGTGCTCTTGGTGATCCTCAGGCTCGCCCAACTTTATTTCTTCAGCTTGTTTTGTTCCTTTTTGCCTGTTAGTGTCCTTGCTTTGTTTCTCAATCCATATTCCTGAAAATCAAGGATTTAACATCAGTTATTGGCACAAAATAAGCATTTGAGGACACTAAATCTATATAAACAAAGTCCTAAATGAGTCCAAATCTCGGACTCATCAACACCCCCAACTTAAACTTTTGGTTGTCCTCAAGTAAAACTCAAGTTCAACAGCTCAACAAGGATGTCTCAAACATTGCTAGATAAGACTCAATCATGAAAGCACACAACAAGACTCAACTTACTTATGCAAGGATCAATTGTGCAATCAAAGATTTAAGTTGTGACTCAGATAAGTTCACAATACTTGCTTCAAATGCAAGTTCAAGATCATCAAAGGTACTCAAATGCCCTCACAACAAAGATAATTCCATATTCACACACAATTCTTCCACAATTTATAGCTCCGAACTCACATACGACTCTCACAAAGATGAGCACATGCATGACTTCACCCATAGGTTTGCCCTTATTTTCCAATCAACATTCGTTTCAGCTTACTCAAGATCAAAAAGGTATTTTCAAGGCTTGTAACGAGGCTAAGTGTAAATGTATGGTCATTCAGGCGGCTGCTACCCTCATGAAATACGGTCTGAACATCATTTTCTTCCTTTCCTTCAACATTTGAATCATGCTCAAAATTCATCCCATTATTCAACTTCCAATGGAATACCGGACACCCCATTACTTTTGCAACTTTCACAATTTTATTTCACAACTTTTTCATTCTTTTTCTTTTGATTTTTTATTTTCTTTTGAATTTTTTTTATATGGAGGGGTTCCATTTTTTTCAAGGTCATTGCTAGAAGGGGGAATTTCCACATTCTTGATTTACCTTCTCTTTTCACCGCACCCCTAACTTAGGCATTTGTCCTAAGTTGGTTATTCAAACAAACCAGACTTCATGAGGATTATGGGTGAATGGATAAAGAGGGGTCATAATTTGTATTAAGTTTCTTCCAAGAAAAGGATAAGGCTCAAAGAGCTTCAAGCAAAGTTCATACATCTCACAAAGTTGGCCACAAAAAGAGCTACATTGTCAAATCACTCCTCAAAATCGTTGCCTAAGATCATTTCAAGAGCTTACAACGTAGTCAACCGGACCAACGGGGAAAATTCTAGGTGTCATCATACAAGGTTCACGGTAAGCCTCATCGTAGCCGCGCATTCATTTTTGTTCAATTAAGAGCACTATTTAATTCATCAATATTGATCATAACCGATACTCAAATTTGCACAAGAACAGCCACATTCAAACATAACAACAAGTGGCAAAAAAATTCAGATGGGCCAAAAAACTATTTTCATTCATAACAAGGAGTCATAAGCTCAAATATCCACAAGATAAGACCAAAGTACAGTTTAAAACACAAAACTCAATATATACACAAGAGGTAGGTATAGAAATACCTCACCCCACCACAAATAAAAAAAAGTTGTCCTCAAATGCAACAAACATGTCGAGGCATCAATGCCCGATGCAACACTCTGAATTACTGACTGTACAACTGTCTCCTCTAAATCCGGTAGGTCTCCATAGATGGTCGCCTCCTGAGCATTAAGTTGCTCCTCATCCGTCTCTGCCTCTGACTCGTCAGCTGCCACATTATCCATAGGCACATCTCTGGTGGTGGCAGGAGGCACCTTAGAACTGGTCGGGGAATCCTAATCCCCAGCTGACTCAAAGAGGTAAGTGAAGTCTGTGGACTTTAGATAGTCCACATCCTTTCTCAAATCTGAAACCTCGACTTTTAAAGTCGTCACCTTTGAAGTAATCCCCTATCCTCTCTCATAGATCTCAACTCTTGTTGTGAGATCATCAATCGATGTCCGGAGGGCTGTCAACATAGCTAAGCTGGCTCGCTCAATCAACCAAAGTATCTTGGCCTCGAGTCGGGTAGCCCGCACATCGGCAGAATGGGCTAGGTGACCCATCTTGAGGATCATGGACTGAGTGATCCTGGTGGACTGGGAAGCAGCAGAAGAACTAGGAGCCTAGAAAGAAATGGAAGAGGGTGTACCTGAAGGCCCGGAGGCCAGAGTAGGCAAAGATGCCTCTACAGGTAAAGACTCAACATTGCCTTCTGGGATGCATCCACTGGAGCCTCTCTTCTCTTATCCCCCTCATCCCTTGTGTATTCGTCCTCTATGAGCTAGATATCGGTGGAATATGTGGGAGTGACCTCTATGTTCTTCTTCTCATCAGGAGGAACTCCAGCACACCGACATAATTCTCTAATTAGTAATGGGAAGGAAAGGGGCGTTTGTCGCAGTTTGGCCCTCATGTCCATCTCCTGCTCGATAATAAGTCACAGGTTGAGCCGCTTCTAGGTGATGATCGATCTGAGACAAACCGACTTTAGGTGGTGGAGGATAAACTCATTAGGCGAGGGCATGATAGAACTGTTGATGAACCCGAACCAATACCTAGCGGCACTGTTCAAGTCCTTCTTCTCGATGGGAGCTCCAGCCTCAATCCACCTCGGGGTGGTGTCCAAAATGAGGGGAGCAAGCCAGCCTTTTAGGTCATCAAAGGTCTGAGTTGTAGCTAAACCCTCGTACTCATGCTCAAACCCAATAGCTCTGTCAAATGCATCATTTATATGATCGTTGTTGCACCCCACTTCTTTCCCCCGGACCATGACGGACATCACTGGTCTGAAGGAACTGCCTTTTTCGTCCCATGTGGTACTAGGTCACCGTACGCAGTGTAGAACTCACGAACCTAGGTGGGGATATACGAGCCTCGGGGCCTAGTGAAGATGTCAAATCTGTGGAACCGGAGTGTGTCCCACATCATAGGGTACCTATCCACTACACCATCTGTGGACAACCTCTTCTCTTGAAGGATGGTCCTTAATCCCTCGGCCTTTAGCCTATTGAGAAGCCGGAGATGAGGACCCTGAACTGGTGGTGTTGGAACCACCGTCTGTGATATGGGGCTAGAATGGAGTCAATGATAAGAGGAATAGACTCCGGGATACTAGATGAATCGTGACGAGATCGTGCATGAATCTCTACTCACCGGGACTGTAGTGGTTGGTCATCATCAGGCTCGGAGAGTGAGACCTAAGAATCAATAGACTCCCCCTCACTGCCGGAGTTGTGCTCCGGTATCTCAGATGCGGGCACTTTAACCTTGCCCTTTCCTCCCTTAAGAGGTGCCTTCTTTCCCTTTTTAGAAGGAGCAGTTGCTCCCTCATTAATCACTATACCCCATGCTCGTTTGTGGGGCGGCATACCACTGTCGTCCAAGTTGGTCCTATCCATATCTGCAATACACACCCAAAAGAGTTAGAATTAGTTCAAGTAAACTGCAGAATACAGGTTGCAGAAAGACTCGCCGAACCATTTGGCAAGTCACCGAGTCACTTTGGCGAGCCAAATTGGGCTCGCCGACAGGACTGGCTCGAAAATTTCCCAGAAAAAAAGATTGGTCAGTGATAGGCAGAGCCTTTCGCCGAATCGCCGACATCACTGAGCGAGCTTAGACTAGCCCGCTGAAAGTTACTGTGTGTTTTAGGGGTTAGGAGCGTAGAAAGGGCGAACAAGTGAGACTTTCCGTGAGTCACAGAGTGAACTCGGTGAGCTCAGGCTTCTCGCCAAAAGTAACAGAGTCAAACTCAACCAAAACACGAATTTAAGGGCGATCAAGGGGGATATTGGCGAACCGCCGAGTGGTTCGACGAGCTCGACCTAGCTCACCAAACTGCCCAACGTGCCTATTTTCAACCCCGTTTCCCAAAATCAAGCCCGTAGCCCCCGAAAACAAAATTAAACCACGCACTCATTCAATTAAGCTTAGACCCACTAGACCTATGCCACCGGGTACTCACAATTCCCCCGATTGAGCCAAAATTGGCCATTTGACTACATTTGCCCTTCAGAATGACGTCGAATGCTCCATCATTGGGTAAAGTACGTCATTTAGCACAATTGGGGTTACTCAGAATTCACTCGACTCGACCCAACAACAATTTAATACAACCCACAATTTATGATCAATTTTAAAGCACAAAATTTGAGAAACCAACCATTTAGGCAATTTAGCATAATTATGAGAATACGAAAGGCAAACTAGCACACCATTACGATTTCAAAGCAGGCCTAGCACACATCAATAAGATTTAAACAATTTCATTTGAATTTAACTGCTATTTAAGAGTTCGGGGTTTAGAACACCAACCTTTTAGCTGAAATATGAATTCGTAAAGCTAGGCGGCAATGTATTCCAACTCCGAGCACGAGATCAACGAGCAAAAAGCTATAAAAATGCAAAAATAAAGAAAATATACAGTGCGGGTGTGATTGTATGAGGTAAAAATGAGGGAATATGAAAGAGTTTGAAATTTTAAACCTTTGGCCTTTTAAAACCTTTCCGTTCGTGGCCCTTCGATGATATTAGTCGTCCTCGCTGAACCACTCGGAGACATGCCGAGTGGTTACTTACCTCGCCGAGTTTTACTGGGATCGCCGACCTCTTCGGTGAGTCACCGACTGGACTTGTGGCTCTCTAACCTGCACTTTTTCAAGCATATTCCACTTTTCCACTTGCACAATCAACACCCATTATTTGAAAATAAACACAAAGCAATAAAACTTGGGTTGCCTACCAAAAGGTGCCTTAGTTAATGTCGTGGCACGACGCAAGTACCCACTCAAGCTTCAATTTTTGGGTTTGCCATAGTGTCACTAGGCAACCCATCTTGTTGCCTTGGGTTTAAATGAGAAGAAATTTGACCCATTTGGGTCTCCAATTGCTTGATAGAGACGGAATGAGAGGTCACCATTTGGTTGAGAGTCGATACATCTTCCTTCAAAACTTTATCAGACCCTTCAACCTTGTTGAGAATATGATATGTCCAAACTTACACCTCAATTAAGAAGTATAAACAGTCGAAGTCAATTTATAGAACTCAACGTGAGTTGAGGTCGATCCCATAGAGAATTTCTTTACAAAAATGATTTCACTGTCGCATTTTACTCAAATGTCGTTATTATTTCCTAAAGAAACACTTATGGAAAGTAAAATTGGGTTTAGCTATGAAGCTCTAGTAACAAAGGTTGTTAACTAAGATCTAATGTAGTAATTAACAGAATATCAGTTCTAAAGTTGTTTTGATAGTGAAATGAAACTAGGATTGTCTTCCCTTTATAAAGTTGCGTGTAATGTTCTTCCGTATTCAAGTTTCAGTCAATTTATCTATACAAAATACATGCGAGCTAACTATATCTGATACTTCTAATTCTAATCAGATAATTTTCACTCAAGTCCTCTCGGTCCAAGAGTGTTACCGGTTTTACCGTCGCTTACAATAGTGTTAAAGTTCTTTTCTCATGAATACGAAAGCTAAATTATAATTTGCAACTATAAATCGCCTTTCACTCGCTTTACGAAATTACATTTAGATTTACGTCATAGATCCCACAATCCCAATTGTGGTATTTATCCACTCATGATTTCATGTAAACTTACAGAATAATATAATGAAAACATGATGAGAAAAATACTTACGAAAATAGGCAAATCGATACGTACTTTGATAATTCAAGAACCAGAAATTCAACTTCCAAACTTAATTCGATGTTAATCTTCAAAACCAAAAGCTAAGAATAATGGAAATGGTGTTCTTCATTCAAGATAAGACGAGATAAAACCTAAAAACGACCTAATAAATTCAAATAAAGTGTTTTAAAAAGAGTCCTACTCAAAGTAGAGCTTAACAGTCGGGCATCTCACGGATGCTACCACGGCCGATCAAGGGCTTCACTGTCTGTGATGCCCTTCGTGATCTTCACTTAGAACTGTCCAACTTGGGTCTTCAATGCCTGCACACTGGAAATTGCATCACAGACAACACCACAAACCGTTAAAGAGACCACGGTCCGTTTGGGTGTTCGTGGTCTTCACTTAGAATTTCCTATGTTTGGGTCTTCAATGCCAGCATACTGGAAATTGCATCACGGACAACACCGCGGACCGTTATAGAGACCACGGTCCGTCTGGGTGTCCGTGGTCTTCACTTAGAATTTCCCAAGTTTGGGTCTTCAATGCTAGCATACTAGAAATTGCACCACGGATGCTATCACGGTCCGTCTTGTTCTTCACTGCCGTATAGGCGTCTGTGATCTTCACTTGGTTTGTCAGCAACTTCAGATTCCATCTTGCATTTTCATCTTTTCTATCTTTTTTCACTTCCACTTGTTTCACCTGTACAAACACTACCAAACACATTATATCCACATAAATACATTCGATTCTAGTATTAATTCTTAGTTTTCGAACATCAAATGTGCCAAGATTTTGCGGCACATCTACACCCTCAACTTAGAACCATTACTTGTCCTCAAGTGATGAGAAAATAATACATTCAGCCCTCAAATCATTCAAACACTTTTGAAACTACGCAACAGCCATCTCAAACACAATTTGTATCCAAAACCATAAATCTAACATGCAAGGATCAATATATGACATTTCATTATTCACAGTCGATCATGCTTATGCCTATGAACTATCAGCTAACACAATCTACTCTCAAATGCAATCATTGTGTCCTCACACCAAACAAGTCCCTCACTCATGATAATTTGGGACTAAGTTCTACGCTCACACTCTCAAAGAACTTCTAACACTAACAACAAAATACCATAGGCTTTCCCTTGCTTTCTACTCTCTATCTTTCAAACACCCGGAGTAGGATCACTATAGGACTTTATCGGCTTGTAACATAGGCTCAGGCTAGGGAATGGATCTTTGAGTTTGTGAGTGACTAATCCCTTGGTTCTCCAAAGTTTTGTTTACACAACTCTTTCTGAATGATTCCCTTTTTTTCTTCATTTCAGTACATCTCAGCAACCATTTTTTTTCTTTTTCTTATCTTTTCTTTTTCTTTTACTTTTCTCTTCTTCTTTTTTTAATGTTTTCAACTAACTAATTGAACCTTATTTTTCAATTTTTCTTTTTGCTCGGATTGCAATCACCCTCAACTTAGGCTTTTAGCCTGAGTTATGACATCGTATGTTCGGAGACCAAAGGATATGTTATTTACTGGGTATGAACAAAAACTGATTTTCAGGCTCAAATCGGGTTCAAGTGATAAGCTTTTTATTTGGTTGCTTTATCTTTGGCTTTTTGTATGGATTAACAATGATGGTCTACTAATCCTTTCCTATCCGGTTATTCTCCAATTTAAGCAAGACTACTCGGGCAAGTTCAAGCTTCTGCTCTTAGCGTTAGACTTCTAGCAAACCTCACACACACATGCCAAGGACTACATTCTTTTGTTTCTTGGTTCACCAATTTATTTCCAGATTAGCAGTGTTCAACACGTGAGTACCTAAAATGTCATCTAAAGACCTTAACAGTTAAATCTCAGATCAAGGTAATCATTTCACATAGATTAGCTGCTGCACAGCTTAGCACACGAACACTTCATATCTTTATCAAAACACAAAAACAAAAATATCACAGTTTTCACAATAAACACAGAGTCAACCTCCATTCATCCTAACAACTATAATGGCAGGTTGCTCACCATCCCCTCCCCAAACAAAAAGACTTTGCCCTCAAAGTCAATGAAGAAAAACAACACAGAGTTATGAGAAAGGGTCATACCTACGACGCTCTAGGCGTCGGTGGCCGGATCAACATCGGCACACTTATCAACGGGTGCCGTCTCAAAAACCAGCTCAGGCTCAGGCTGGATACTAGTAACTTCAACAAGTGCTCCGCTACCACAAGCGCCAGCTAACATTGCATCTCGCTTTTGTTGCGCAAGTGCTTTATTTTATCTAGCTTCTTTCTTCGATGCCCTGTGGGCATTCTTTTCTTGCCTTCTTTCTTCGATGCCCTGTGGGCATTCTTTTCTTGCCTTCTTTCTTCTTTGGGCAGGTCAGCCGGTAGCTCATCATTAGATTCTCCAGTTTTTTTCTTTCTCTTACTAGGTTTTCCCCCCAGAGATCTTCAAGGGACCGAGTGGTAGGTTGCTCACTGAATATCTTCATTAAAGACTCTGGCATGACTGGAGTGGGCTCATGTACCGGCTTTTTAGTAAGTTTAGCAACTTGGGCTCGCATCTCGGCCAACTGCTTTTTGAACTTCTCATTATTGCTTAATCCGGCAGCCTAAACTGTGCTTCTACATGGGCCTCCAAGCCATACATACAGTTCTTCAAAATAGCAAGCTCCTTTTGGATTTCATCTTTTACACATTTTTCCGCAGCTAACACATCGCGCTCTATGAGCTGGGGCATCCAGTTGACAATTTGGTCGACCAATTGTCCTGGTCTGTCACTGATCCGCAACCAACCTTTCAAGGAAAGAAGTAGGAAGAGTGATATAAGTACTTGTAGCCTGGGAGTCTGAAGTTGGTGGCAATGATGGTGCCCCCAAAGCTGGATGTGATGGCTCACCCTGCTCAGTTTGGCCTGCAACCTGTGGGATGACTACTTGTGTATGAGGTACTACCGCTAATGGTCCCACCGCTCCTGATTTTCTCCCAAAAAGAGGATTGTTGACATATTGGATTTTGGAAGCTGCAGTTATCTTGATCTTCACGGGTGTACCATGCCCGGTTAATCTTGCTCATGCCATCAAGAAGTTGGGTTGCTATCACATAAGGCTATTGCATTAAATCTCCCAGAGAAAGTTGATCAGCCACTCCCTTGTTCACCGAATCAAGCCTTCCATAAAAGTATTGCAGCAGAATGTTGTCGGGTAATCCATGAGTTGGGTATTTCAGCACCAACTTCTTAAATCTTAGCCAAGTCTCATGGATCGGATCACCCTCCAAACACTTGAAGCTTTGGATGTTGTCCCGAAGAGTCATCATCTTCGAAGGAGGAAAGAATCACACTTGAAATGCAGTAATAAGCTCATCCCACGAAGTGATATACTCTCTTGGCAACTCAGCCAACAACTTACATGCTTCTCCCATTAGAGAAAATGGGAACAACCTCAGCCGAACCAATTCTTGAGATATGTTCTTAAAGGAGAACGGTCCGCAAACATCAACAAAGTTCCTTATATACTCATGGGGATCCTCAGAAGCCAACCCACCAAACAAACCCTTTAGTTGTGAGAGCTACAACATGGTGCATGTAATGTGGAACACAACGTTCCCTTCAGCTGGAGGCAAACGAATGGCACCAACTTCACCCACTAGATTTGGGTCATAGATATTCGTGTCATTGACATCATTGAGATTCCCGATGTCATCTTGGTGGCCCACTTGGATACCATTGCTTCCGTTGACACTCATTTCTTCTGTTTTAACAAGCAACATAAAAACCAAAACTAAAAATAAGTAGATTCCACTATGACTAACAAGAATAATATTCAACTTCACCCAAAGAATTTCAAACAATACCACTCCTCGACATCGGCGCCATTTGGATTTAAACGTTTTAAGCACACCTCATCCAATTCTAGGTGTTCAACGATTGTAAATCAGTATAAAACCCAACTAAGTGAGTTGGGGTCGAATCACACAAGGAGTGGTACGTGTTAGATTCAATTGGGAAGTATAAATGTGGTCAAATCAGTAATAGGAATAAAAATTATCGAATAAAGACATCATTCAAATCAAGGGGTGACACGAATGTCAAATGGGGGTTTTGGTTTTGATTTTCAACTACAAAAAGTAGTAACAGACAATAAGAATTAACAATAATGAAACGGATTCTTGGGATGTGATCGATTATAGGCTAATATAGACATATGGGTAATTGAAACTATTAGTAAATAGCTAGATATTAGTGAGTAGGCTAGGCTATAAGGGAGGTAATTTTCTCTCGAACAATTACCTCGAATCAAGTGATTTCTATAGAACATCAACAAGCATCCAAATTAAGAGCAGCCCACACCTTAATCCATTCACTCTTTCGAGCTAAATGTGTGGGATTGGGTTTAGGATTTACTCTTTCGAGCTAAACCCAGATCAACCCAATACCAACAAACCATCAATTAAAAACCTTAGTTCTAAAACCTCTCTTTCGAGCAAACCAAGAACACAAACATAAGACTGCATTTGCAACTACAATTCTTAAGTTAAACCATAATTAATGATTGAACTCACTTTTAAATAGCATTTAAACTAACAATTAGCAATACCCATAAGCTAAATCAGCTCATAATCACATAATCACACCCCAAAAATTGGGGTTTTACCTAGACATCATAAAAAGGTAAAAACCATTACCAAATTGATTATCCATCAACTAGGTAAGAGTGATTTCGTCTTTACAATGCTCCAATTTGATGAATATCAAAAATCCACTTCCAATATCTCAAAAATGAATTTCTTCAATTCCTCAAAGCTAAGGAAAAACTAGAGAAAATTGTCTCCAGATGCTCAAAACTTAATAATAATTTCTTCTAAAGATTGTTTGATACTAAACTAAATGTTCAAAAATGTATTTATAGTCGCCGAAAATAATTTACGAAAGGTCATTAGGTGAAGTAAGACAGGCTCGTCGAACCACTCGGTTAGCCTCCTTTTGGTCTCTTCTATCACCCTTTTGCCTTGGCATTCAGCATTATCAAGGTCTGTAACTTTGGGCGATCTATCTTGGCTTCGCGGAATCACTCGGCGATCCGCCGACTACTTCTTTTCACCACCAACTTGGTTCTTTCCTTCAGAACGTGGCACACTGGAGCTTTAGGCGGTTTGATGAGCCACTCGGTGACACCCCGAGTGCTCTTGGTGATCCTCTGGCTCGCCTAACTTCATTTCTTCAGCCTATTTTATTCCTTTTTGCCTGTTAGTGTCCTTGCTTTGTTCCTTAATCCATATTCCTGAAAATCAAGGATTTAACATCAGTTATTGGCACAAAATAAGCATTTGAGGACACTAAATCTATATAAACAAAACCCTAAATGAGTCCAAATCTTGGACTCATCATGCATAACTATACTTGACATTACATTTCATTGCATTGCACATATTTATCATTGGTGAACTTGATCTTGTATGTTGTTGATCTTGTGAGTGTATTTCTGTGGAACTTGTTATTGATGAATATTGAGTTTGTTGTTGAGGTTATGTAATTGTTAAAGTGTTGTTGTTGAGCTGTGAGCTATGTAAATTGTGAATTGTTAGGTTGGACTAGTTTTATGCAGATTGTAGTTGTGGAGGTTCAGTTGGGGTGTATGGAGTACCCATATTCTATTCCCTTAGCTTGTGTTTAGAAGTTTACTTGTTGAGTACCGTGTGGTTTGGTACTCACCCGTTGCTTCTACATTTTTGTAGGTTACTAACCCGGACCTTCGTGATACTTTCTCTTTTCTTCTTGTTTGGGGCTTCTTGTGGAGGTTTGTGAGGTAGTTGCTTGTTATCTCAACAGACCTTCTTTCTCCTTATTTATGATCTTGTTTTATTCTAGAAACAATGTCATTTGAGACTTTGTATTTTCTTTCAATTCTAGTGTAATAAATTAGAGTCTTGTACACGTGACTACCAGGTTTTGGGGTTTTATTTTGAGTTGATTATGATTTCCGCATTAGTAGATGATGTTGGTCTCTTTTTCTTGTTTTTACTTCCGCATTCACCATATTAATTGGGTATAAGGCTGACTTGTCTTGGTGGGATAAGACGAGTGTCATCACGTCTATTTTTGGGTCGTGACAACAATTCACAAGGAAAGAACATAGAAGTACTGATTTTATTCAATGGAGGATGAATAAAATATATTATTGTTGCGAATAACTTGAAAATGCTAAAATTTATTATAAAAAGAAAAAAATTATTACCCATTAACTGTAGAGAGAAATTTATATATATTTAATAGAAATGAATTTCTTGCAATTAGAATAAAATTAAAAGTTCTTTTTTCACATATTTGGATTCCAAATTATGTACACCAACGACTTTATTGAAGGGAATTTGTTTAATTGTTTAGAATTTAAAATTTATAAATGGTAGACTTGCAGCCGGTAGACTTGCATCCGTTTTTATTTATTTTATATGAAAAAGAATTTAATAAGATCACGTTGATTATGAATCGTTAACCACTAAAGAAGGGAACATTTTATTTTGAATTGTTGAAGTTAAGTTTTTTTCGTAAGAGTAATTTGAAGAAAAAGTAGCGGGGAGAGAAAAATAATTAAAAAATGGGTTAAACATTTAATTTTATGAAGGCATGAGTTTGTTAATATAGGCCTAAGTTATTTTGTATAAAAAATAGACAGAGACCAAACTTGGAAAAAAATTAATATTAAAACCGGTAAGTGTATAGTTAAGGGACCAAACGTGATAACATTTGCGATAGTTAAAAATCTAAATCCGATAATTGTATATTTAAGGGGCTATTTTAGACCTACTACAATAGTACATAGACCATTTATGAAATTTTCTCTTCATAATTACAACTGAATTAGCGAGGAAAAAAATTAAAACCAACGAATTAAGTTGATTTTGTAAAAATGAGAAAATTCAATTCATCAATTTTCTTAAATTAGACAATTATAAAATGCATCATTTAAAAAAGGAAAAAGGCTCAAATATGCCATCGAACTTTCAGAAAAGGCTCATTTATGCCATCCGTTAAAAGTTTGGCTCATCTATGTCATTACCGTTTAAGAAAAGGCTCATTCATGCCATTATTTTTTAACGGTGGTTTTGCAAAACCATTTTTTACACGTGTCCAATTATAATTCGGCCACGTCATTATTATTTTTATAATAAAAAATTAAAATTCTGAACAAACATTTTAACGGTGGTTTTGCAAAACAATTTTTTACACGTGGCGAATTATAATTCTGCCACGTCATTATTATTTTTATAATAAAAAATTAAAATTCTGAAATTTGATTTTTTTATTATAAAAAAAATAATGACGTGGCCGAATTATAATTGGCCACGTGTAAAAAATGGTTTTGCAAAACCACCGTTAAAAAATAATGGCATGAATGAGCCTTTTCTTAAACGGTAATGGCATAGATGAGCCAAACTTTTAACGAATGGCATAAATGAGTCTTTTTTGAAAGTTCGATGGCATATTTGAGTCTTTTCCCTTTAAAAAATACAATCCATGTTATAAGTACCGTGAATGGGTACTATTCTACCACTAGATCACTAATATTTGTTGGTTTAGAGCTATTCATTTTCTATTTGATACAATTTCATCGATAAAGACGGTACAAAAATAATTTCTCAACTGTTGGTGCTAATTTTTGTTTGTGTCTATTGATTTTGTGGTTGGTAAACTGTAAAGACTAAGTCGATCTATTTGCTTCTGTTAAGAAATACGTACATATTTGATAGTGATTCCACATACGTAGAGCAACTATACAAAGATAACATCGACTTACAAACTTAGACTTTAAGAAATACGAAATATTTCATCAGTTTCTATTAACATTTTCCATCGGTGGAAAAATTGAAATACTAAAAAAATAAAAGCTCAAAAGAAAGAAATTAATCAACTAGGATTTCAAATATATTATGATAAAGTACTATAGTTATGAATATCAATGGTTTTTAAAAAAAATCAATTTCCTAATAGAATCAATTGATTATTAGATTTCTTTTAATAAAATCGAAGGTTTAATTTTATATAAATTTATAATTGTATTAAAATTTAATAATTTTATAAAAATAAATAAAAATGGCAAAGTCATACTGAATATATTAGAGATATTTTCAAAAATATACAGTCAAATAAAATAACTACATCTACAGAGCCCATATTTTTAAATTACACCTGTATTTTTTTTTCACAAGAAATCTTATACAACATGATACATTAATGTACACAAATGTGTAGATTTGTATATACATGTATAATAATGTATTAAAAGTGTTTGTACACACTTTTATATTGTTATTAAGCAACACATACACAAATAAATTGTAGATAGTTTTTAAATAATGCACCTGTACTTTATAATCATTTGGTAGAGTGTATTAGGAAAAATAATGCATGTATTAGCTCTATGTATTGGTAGTCCTTGGTTTGACTCACTTTTCCATGCTATGTATACCTAATGATTGCATTAGTTATACACTCTATTATGTATTAATAGTGTATTAGTAATGCACAGAGAGTTAATACATGCATTAGCATGGTTAAAGACTCAATTACCCCTCAAAAACACTTTTACATCTTTTTTCACCATAATTTTGGAGGATACTTTTGTAAATAAATATTTTTCTACAATTCATACTATTTTTAATACTTCAAACCAAACAATGCATAAGAAATAGCCTATGTATAATTAATGCAAGTATAACTAATACAAGCATTATTAATACAGTCTATTGGCATTAATTTTATACACTCTACCAAACGACCCGTTGTGTGTATAAATGTTGATTATATATATTTATACTATAGGAGACTTTTCAATTATCACAAGTGTTGACACCAATTTGAACCTATGCAATTCGTATTAATTATCGAGCTTCTTCAATTTCAAATAATTTAAAGTAATCGTCTTTGAAAAATTCAAAAATATTTTAAATCTTTTCTCTAAATAGTTTTGTTAGTTTTAAGAGAATATATATATATATATATATATATATATAAAGAGCCTAAAATAGTGTTTAGTACAAATATGTATTTACTTCCTTTAAATTAATTAACTTTATAATTTTGTATAATTATTAATTAAGTTATGTCTTAGTAATTATAATATTATAATTTTTCAAATTAAGAAGCTCAAATAATTAATCGATAATTATTCATCTTATTTCAATTTCGGTCGAATTTAACTAATTGATTCGATTTAACTATATTCTAAATTCAATTGGCTAAATTTATAATATAATCGATTACTCAATTCGATTAAATTTGCAATCCTATGACCATTTTTTAAATCCATTATTCTAAAATCATCTTATCTTCTTAGCAGAATATACATACATCTATATTCTATACAGACAAACTCAAACCGTACATCACTCCCATAAACACAAACCGTACACCACTACCTTATTCCCTCTACCCCATCACTGTTTATCTTCCTCTTCAAAGACAACCGATTTTTTTTTATTATGTACGAGGTATGTCAAGTCATACTTGTATGAGGCATTATTTGATTGATAAATGGGCTGGGATCCATCTGTCAAGTTACGAGGGCATCTATTAAGTCCTTTCGGGAATTTTTTTTGTTTTACACTTATTTCAATATATTTTTTGTTTTCATTTTTTTAAAATGTTTTTTTCTTAACTAATCTAATTAGTTTATGTTTTTTATTTTTTTATTTTTTGTTTTACACTCATTTCAATATATTTTTTGTTTTAATTTAAAAAAAAGTTTTTTTCTTAACTAATCTAATTGGTTTATGTTTTTATTTTTTTATTTTTTGTTTTATACTTATTTCAATATATTTTTTGTTTTCATTTTTTTAAATGTTTTTTTCTTAACTAATCTAATTAGTTTATGTTTTTTTTTACACTTATTTCAATATATTTTTTGTTTCCATTTAAAATGTGTTTTTTCATTCTTAACTAATCTAATTAGTTTATGTTTTTTTCTTTTTTATGTTGTGAATTTTGATTTAATTTTTTATGATCATTGTATAAGTTTCTATTTTACTATATTAATTTTTTTTGTATTCTATCTTGTTTATTCATATTTTAATAAATAGTTGTTTGTATTTAATTTTTCGTTTATAAAATCAGGATATAAATAATTTCTTCAATTCTAACAATTTTTTTAATCAAAAGTATAAATAAAATTTGTAAAGTCGCAATAAGTCTTTTAAGGAATAAATTAATAAAATTATCATTTTTAATTATAATTTTATCACGACCCAGACCATCGTGATTGGCACACACACTAACCCTCCGGTGGGAAAACCATTACTACAACCCAAACTAAACAACTCAACCAAAAACTAAGGCATTTAAAGATACGGAAACATGTTTAAATGTCTAAGAAAAGGAAAAATCGAGAGTTCCCATAAACTCCAAACAAAATAAAAGTCTAACAGCCAAATGCGGAAAGAATGCCTAGAACATGAAAGTTAATGCACCATAACTCTATCAAGGATCATAAGTCTAAAGGAAATGGGTACAACCCAATTAAACATAAGAAAATTTAAAGTACTAGTCTAAGTCCGAAGAGGTGGACATAAATGAAAAGAGAACTCATGGAAGCCCGGAAGAACTGACTCACCCTTGAATTCGAGTCGATCACTGGTCTTCTAAATGAAGTCTGTCAGTAGCCACCTGAAGATGCCTTGTACTCAACAAAGAAAGAGCAAGTGCAGTATCAGTACACAACCATGGTGTACTGGTAGGATCACGCGGCTATCCCACTAAGTGAACATATATACGTCATTACCACAATAATAATAAACATGCATACACCGAACATATACAATATCAATTTCAACTAACGAACAACGTACAATTTCATAATCTCGTGATATACAAATATCCCAAGTTATTGGTTCTCTCACGGAACCAAAACCCAAACTGTTAGTGTACCGGTTCATGGTACTCGGTCCAAGTTACTGTGCCAGACGTGACACCCAATCCCATATATGCGTCGGAACGTGGCACTCGATTCAAGTTAGTGTGTTAAAATGTAACACCTGATCCATTCAGCTAGCCACAATCACAATCACAATGTACATTCTCATAATCATACCAGAAAGTCATTGTTCATGGCATACAATTATTCAATTATCCTCATTTACGATTAATGTGATCAATAATGTAATATTCGCATACATACATGCATTATAATGGAGCAATTACAAATATATATCACACCAACATGAAATCACAACAATCACCTACCTCGAACAAAGCTTGAATCCTATTAAGAAACTTGATTCTTCCCTTTTCGGATTATTTTCGCTTGCTCTAGGTCTACAAACAAACAATTCAATACGGGGATCAATAATTAATGTCTAATTTCCCTAGATTATTACAAACCCAAGACCCAAATTATGATCCTAAGGTGCATCTAGGGTTTTTCCCACCATCCAAATCCATTCAAAATCCTCCCCCAACTATGTACAGTCAATATCTTACATTCTACGGATCGAAAAATGGAATTGGGGAGAAAAAACCTAACCTTTAGCACCAAAATTCATGGAAAACTATCAAGAAGTCATCTGGGGTCGTCTCCTAGCTCTCAAAAATGAAACTTGCAGAATAATGACATTTTTGGGGTTTATTTCTGACTTAATTCGCGACTGAGAAACTACGGCGGGCCCCATCCCACCACAGCAGCCCCTCCCTGGCGGGAATAATTCCACAACAGCGGCTTGCACGGAAACAGTGAGTCAATTCAAGAGTTCCAAACCACCATTTCACAACACCCCTTTATCCCATGACACTCAGAAAATACCCATTCGCGCTAAGATCGGTTTCGGGAGTTCTACTCGCCCGAATTTAATTTCGTAAAGTCGTATGAATTCCTTAACGTCTTTGCTATCTACTTATGCAATCAAATTCCTTATTTAATCACCCAGTCGTTACAAGATTTTCGTAGATTCACACGACTTTGATTTCGTCCAATTTTGGACTAGGCCAGGAAATCCCAAGTTACTACAAAAAAGTTTTCTGGCCCAAAATTTTTCCCCGTTGGCTTTTCTATAACGAAGGGAATAGGTCGTTACGATAGATATCAATTTACCCATCACTCGTCCTTAAGTGACAAACTAGGAAAAATAGGCTAAATTAAGAGTGGAGTAGTACCTGACTCGTCGAACAACTGGGGATACTTGTCTCGCATTTCCTTCTCGGTCTCCCAAGTGGTTTCCTCAACCGGCCGATGCTTCCATTGAACTTCCACAGACTTAATCTCTTTGGTCCTCAACCTCCGAACATCACGATCAAGAAATGCAATCGGTTCCTCCTCGTACTAAAGGTCTTTGTCTAACACCACTAAGTCCCATTTTATGATGTAATCCATGTCACCATGATATCTCTTCAACATGGACACATGAAATACCATATGAACTACCGATAAGTTAGGAGGTAAAGTCAATCTATAAACAACTGGTCCTACACGGTCAAGAATTTCAAATGGTCCAATGTATAGGGGACTAAGCTTGCCCTTCTTGTCGAATCTCATTACTCCTTTCATGGGTGATACCTCAAGAAGAATATTCTCACCTGTCTGAAATGTCACGTCCCTTACCTTATGATCCGCATACTTTTTTTGCCGACTTTGGGCTGCTAGGATCTTAGCTTTGATGCTTCTTACCTTCTCTTGAGCATCCTTCACCAAGTCAACCCCCAAAGGTTTCACATCTCCAGCCTCAAACCATCCTGTGGGTGAGCTACATCCCCTCACATACATCGCTTCAAATGGTGCCATATTAATGCTGGATTGGTAATTGTTTGTAACACCTCGCTATTGGTAAGAACTAGAAAGAGCTAGAATTAGAAATAGTCATTTTTTATAGAATGAAAAATTTGGAAAATTGGTTAAGTTATGTTAAGTTTGAGTTTTGGGGCAATTTCAAACGAACATAACTCCTAGCTCATGATAAATTAGGTGTGTTACAAGATACCGTAGGAAATATCTTTTAATTTTCTTTCCAACACCACCGAGTTTGCTCAATTTTGAGTTCGTATGACGGAGATATGTCCATTTGAAGTTGAGTTGTCTAGATAAGGAAAGTCAAAATCGGATTTTAGAAGGGTATTATGATCTTTTCCATACCCAATTAATTAATTTCATATTTGGTAATTAAGTTGGGGTCTAAACTGATTGGAGTCAAATTACGCTTTTGAAATTTGAGTTAGGGTCTTGAGAGAAGATAAAAGAAGAGGAGAAAGAGGAGAAGAAACAAGGAATCATCAAGTTCTTGAAGCTAGGATCGTGGATTTCGCCAAGGGGTGATCCCTACAAGGTATGTGAGATCACATAGCATTGGGTTAGTTCACCCACGTGCCAATCATGATTCAATTTAGCGTAATTGTATTCTTGAAAGAAAGGATTATGAGTTCTCGATGAAATTTGTTTAAGTTATTGTGGGTTCTTGTTGTTGAAGTTGTTGAGAAGTTTCTTGAGTTTTATTCATGAGATTAGTGTTGTTTTGAGTATATTCTTAAATATTTTGGTTATGTAGTCGAATCTAAGTGTTTAGAAAAAGATTCAACTGAATCTAGAGGGTTTAGAATTGAAAAACGAGCAAAAATATTTATCAAAAATCTGGGAAAAGGGGCGCCGCGCCGCTCAGAGCGCCCCACAAAGTTCTCTAAAATTTAGCCTCAAGGGTGGCACGCCAGCCAGAGCGTCCCAAGCTCGTGTCTGAAGTTTCAAGGTTGGCGCCTCGCGCAACTCAGGGCGCCAAGGACGCTAGGTCTTCCAACTTTTCCAACTTCTTTCCGTTTGAGTTCCCCTAGAAACGTACCTAAGTTTTCTAGTTGATTTCTACACTCTAAAGTACGTCTGAACATTATGAAATCATCCATAAACATGAGATCATGACCCTTGAATCCATAATTCAATTCAAGGAAAGTTAAGAGTCAAGTCAAGAGAAGTTCATAGAGTCTTCCAAAAGTATTTTACAAATATTTTAACTTTGTTTTAAGGCTTGAGTTTTGAGTTGAGTAAAGAATAAGAGTAAAGTTCATTTCTTCAAAGATTATACGGGAACAAAGTATTCCCAAGAGTTGAAATGTTTTCACATTTAAACAAGAAGGGAAACACCAATTTCCAAGAAAACTTTTAAGCTAGTTTTTGAGTAATTACCTCAAATCACAGAAAGAGTTTTGTTTTTAAAACATATGAGCTGAGTATATTTTGGGAGTAGTATTGAGTACCGATATGGGGATGAGTTCATAATAACTCAAGTCTCCATAAATCATATAGCCATCATGGGTAGAAAGGGTCATACTTTTTAGATGACACCTTAGTGCTTTTTAGCATAGGCTAGTGGATCCACTTAGTTGAGGCGTTCGATATCACGGAAAGGTATAGGACAGTTCTGGCAGTGTGAGCGAGACGATGTAACATCACTTTAGCTCATAGTCATGGTTGTCGGTTAAAGAATGTCCCACAATATTATATTACTATATATGTAAACTGAGTTGTTATTGTATTTTTTTAATGCATTGAGTTGTCATCTACTGATTTAAATGCTTTGTATAAACTGCACCTTTGTTGTTGTTTTACTTTGCATTTGAGTTGAGTATCCATGAGTTGAGTAAAGCTAAGGTAAGTGTTCTTTTCAGATTCCTTTCAAGGTTATGTCATATTAGTTTTCCCCTCGCATGCTCGTACATTCAATATACTGATTCCATTTGGCCTGCATCATTTTATGATGCAGATACAGGTAACCAAGATCAATATCCAGCGCCTCGTTGATCCAGTTGAGCACTCATGATTAGTTGGTGAGCCTCTTTGCTTCCGGAGGATTCCCTTTTGTTATTTCTTTGTTAGTCAATTGTTAGGATGATCGGGGTTTTTGTCTCGACATCCCTCTTAGTATTTAGAGGCTTCATAGATAGCTAGATATGAGTTCTTTAGTCTTATCTTTCAGATGTTTTGTGATATGACTTGAGTTGCGAATGGCTAATTTGAATGTTTATCCTTAAACGTTCTAAGTTTATTTGAGACAATTGTTTTGAAGTGCATTTGAATCCTTGTATTAATGTTTTAAGTCTTCCGCTATGAGTTAAGCCAGGTCAAGGGTTCGCTTGGGGCCAGAAATAGTTCTCGAGTGTCAGTCCCGCCCAGGGTGTAGGCTCGGGGTGTGATAAACTTGGTATGAGGGACCAAATTCAAGAGTCCTAGGGAGTTTATGAAGCCATGTCTGTAGAGTCCCAGTTATCGGTGTGAAGCGCGCCACATCTATAATTAGGGGGCTGCAACATTTAGGAACTATATCACTCCTTTCCCATTCATTTCGTTCGATAAAGTTAATCTCTATGAAGTTTCCTTCTAACTCATGCTTGTGCTTGTATTTTAGATCATGTCTCCACGAAGGGCTGTCTGAGGTCTTCATGCTAGGCTTAATGTTAAGGAACAAGGGGTACCTAATGCACCTGAAGTGCAACCCCAAAGGGAAGTAACCAATGCTTAATTCTGGGAAGCAATTTGAATGCTAAGTCAGGTTGTGTCCAACCAAGTTGGGAAACTAAAAGGGATTTGACAGGAAGAGGCTGATACTTCGAGGGTCCGTGAGTTCTTGAGGATGAATCCTCCAAGCTTCACTGCTTCAAGCACTACTGAGGATCTAGAAAATTTTGTTGAGGAACGACAAAAGGTATTTGAGGTCATACACATTGGCGCTGCTGAGTGAGTGGAACTAGTTGAATATCAACTGAAGAATGTTGTTAGGACTTTGTTTGACCAGTGGAAGAAGGGTTTATGTTTGATGGTTTATGTGCAGCAGGTTGAGGAAGAGAAACTGAGGGATAGGGAGGAGTTTAGAAATAATAAATGTAAGACAGGGAATGAGTCCGGGCAGGAAAGGAGTAATGTGAATCGTTCTTTCTTTCAGTAAAAGCAACAGGGACCTGATCCATCATCTGCTAGTGCACCTGCAGCTAGAAACAAAGATGAGTATAATGGTCAGAATTCACAAAACTTCAGAGCTAGACCAATGCAGTTTCAGGGTAGTGTGTCACAAGGAGGTAACTGGGATCCTGCATGTGCTAAGTGTGGTAGGAACCACTCGAGTAAGTGTCGTGATAGCTCCACTAGTTGTTTCAAGTGTGGTCAAGAGGGTCACTTCATGTAAGAGTGACCTAAAAACCAACAAGGTAATAGGAATCAGGGCAATAGAGCCCAATCTTCATCAGTTGCTCCACCACACAGAGTTGTATATAGAGGAGCTACTTCAGGGGCAGGCGGAGGAGAAAACCGCCTATATGATATCACGAGTCGTCAAGAGCAAGATAATTCTCCATATGTTGTCACTAGTATGATCAAAGACTTTACTCTTAATGTTTATGCTTTGCTAGACCTAGGAGCGAGTTTATATTTTGTGACTCCTTATGTTGCAATGAAATTTGATGTTCTTCCTAAGAAACTTTGTGTGCCCTTTTGTGTTTATACACTTGTTGGAGAGTCTTCTCTAGTTGAGCGAGTCTATCGTGATTGTACCATTTTCGTCAATCACAAGAGCACCATAGTTGATTTAGTTGAATTAGACATGGTTGATTTTGATGTCATTCTGGGTATGGACTGGCTTCATGCCTGTTATGCCTCCATTGATCGTAGGACTTGAGTTGTCAAGTTCCAGTTTCTTAATGATCCAGTTATAGAGTGGAGTAGTAGTTCAGTAGTGCCTAAGGGTTGTTTCATTTCGTACCTTAAGGCAAAAAAGTTAGTTTCCAAGGGTTGTGTCTATCACTTAGTCCGAGTTAATGACTCTAGTGTTGAGACACCTCCTATTGAGTCAGTTCCAATTGTGAGTGAGTTTCTAGAAGTCTATCCTGATGATCTACCCAGAGTCCCTCCTGAGAGAGAGAGAGACTTCGGTATAGATATTCTTCTTGATACTCGTCCAATATCTATTCCTCCATATAGAATGGCTCCAGCTGAGTTTAAAGAGCTAAAAGAATAGCTGACAGATCTCCTTGATAAGGGTTTTATTCAACCAAGTGTCTCACCTTGGGGCGCTCCGGTCTTATTTATTAGAAAGAAAGATGGTTCCCTTAGAATGTGTATAGACTACCGCCAGTTGAACAAGCTTACCATCAAGAATAAGTATCCTATTCTGAAAATTGATGATCTTTTTTATCAGCTTCAGGGTGCTACTTATTTCTCTAAGATAGACTTCAGATTAGGTTACCATCAGTTAAGAGTAAGGGAATTTGACATTCCAAAGACAACATTGAGGACCCGTTATGGTCATTATGTCCTTTGGTTTGACCAATGCGCCTACAATATTCATGGACCTTATGAATAGAGTATTCAAGCCTTATTTAGATATGTTTGTTATAGTATTCATTGATGACATACTAATCTATTCGAGGAATGAGGAAGATCATGCTAGCCATCTCAGAATAATTCTCCAAACTTTAAAGGATAGAGAGTTATATGCCAAGTTTCTCTAAGTGCGAGTTTTGGCTTGAGTCTGTGGCATTCTTAAGCCACATTGTTTCTGGTGATGGGATTAGAGTTGATACCCAGAAAATAGAGGCAGTATATAATTGGCCTAGACCCACATCTCCAACTGATATTAGGAGTTTTTTGGGGTTGGTTGGATATTACAGAAGGTTCGTATAGGGGTTCTCATCTATTTCGTCCCCTTTGACCAAGTTAGCTCACAAAATAGTGAAGTTTCAATGGTCTGAAGCTTGTGAGAAAAGCTTTCAGGAATTGAAAAAGAGGTTGATTGTTGCCCAGTATTGACCTTTCTAGAAGGTACTCAAGGTTTTGTCATATATTATGATGCGTCTAGAGTTGGTTCTGGTTGTGTGTTAATGAAGAATGGCAAAGTCTTAGCTTATGCCTCCAGATAGCTAAATGTTCACGAGAAGAATTATCCATCCCATGACCTAGAATTGGCTACCATAGTATTTGTTTGAAAATATGGTGTCATTATCTTTATGGTGTTCATATGGATGTGTTCAGTGATCACAAGCATCTTTAGTGCGTGTTTAGTCAGGAATAGCTTAATCTCAGACAGAGGAGGTGGTTAGAGTTACTCAAGGATTATGACATGAGTATTCTTTATCACCCAGGTAAACCTAATGTTGTTGCTGATGCCTTGAGTAGATTGTCTATGGGTAGTACCGCCCGTTTTGAGGAAGATAAGAAAGAGTTAGCAAAAGATGTTCACAGACTTGCATGATTTTGAGTTTGACTAATGGATTCCACATAAGGAGGAGTAGTGTTAATGAATGGGGATGAATCATTATTAGTGTTAGAAGTAAATGAGAAGCACGACCAAGATCCTAGTTTGCTTGAATTAAAGGCAAATGTTCATAAGCAAAAAGTATTGTCTTTTGAACAAGGGGGAGATGGCATATTGAGGTATCAAGGTAGGTTGTGTGTGCCAAGGGTGGATGTACTCCAAGAGAGGATCATGGAGGAAGCTCATAGCTCCAAATATTCTATCCATCCGGGTTCCATAATGAAGTATCACAATTTGAGAGAAGTTTATTGGTGGAGTAGTATGAGGAAGGGCATTGCAGCGTTTGTTGCTAAGTGTCCGAATTGTCAACAAGTTAAAGTAAAGCACCAAAGGCCCGGTGGTATGGCTCAGAATATATAACTTCCAGAATGGAAGTGGAAGATGATCAATATTGATTTCATCATAGGTTTACCAAGGTCTCGCAGATAACATGATTCTATTTGGGTGATTGTTGATAGAATGATGAAAGCAACCCCCTTTTTTATGGTAAAGACTACCCATTCAGTAGAAGATTAGGCTATGTTGTATATTCAATAAATAGTCAGACTTCATGGGGTTCCGGTATCGATTATTTCAGATAGAGGTGCACAATTTACTGCACAGTTCTGGAAATCTTTTCAGAAAGGCTTGGGTTCAAAAGTGAACTAAAGTACTGCTTTTCTTCCGCAGATAGATGGTCAAGCAGCGCGCACTATTCAGACTTTAGAAGATATGTTGAGGGCCTGTGTGATTGATTTCAAGAAAAATTAGGATGATCACCTACCTCTCATTGAGTTCGCTTACAACAATAGTTACCACTCTAGCATCCAGATGGCTCCTTATAAAGCTCTTTTTGGGAAAAGACGCAGATCTCCTATTAGATGGTTTGAGGTTGGTGAAGCAGGGTTGATTAGTACATCAAGCTATGGAAAAAGTTAAAGTCATTCAAGAGAGGTTGAAAACAGCGCAGAGTCATCAGAAATCCTACAGTGATGCTAGGAGAAGGGAGTTAGAGTTTGAACTAGATGATTGAGTATACTTGAAAGTTTCACCCATGAAGGGTGTTATGAGATTTGGTAAGAAGGGGAAACTTAGTCTCCGGTATATTGACCCTTACAAAAGAATCAAAAGAGTTGGTAATGTAGCTTATGAGTTAGAGCTACCCCAAGAGTTGGCAGCGGTTCATCCGGTGTTTCATGTTTCCATGTTGAAGAAGTGCATGGGAGATCCTTCACTTATCATACCTACTAAAGATACTGGTATCAAGGATAGTTTGTCTTATGAGGAGATACCTGTTCATATTCTAGGCCGTCAGGTTTGCAAGTTGAGGACCAAGGAAGTAGCATCAGTCCAGGTTCTTTGGAGAAACCAGTTTGTTGAGGAAGCTACTTGGGAAGTTGAGGAGGATATTAAGAAGAGATATCCATATCTCTTTGAGCCCGGATAAATTCCATACTAAGGTACTAATTCTCCTCTTAGTACTTTAATTTATATACTTGATGTCTCAGATTTACTTGTTGGGTGTTTGAGCTGAATGTTAGATGTTACACCCTTAGCCAACTAAGAGTAATCTCATTCGAGGACGACTGTTCCCAAGGGGAATATATTGTAACACCTCGCTATTTGAAAGAACTAGAAAGATCTAGAATTATAAATATTCATTTTTGGAAAGAATGAAAAATCTGGAAAATTGGTTAAGTTATGTTAAGTTTGAGTTTTGGGGAAAATTAAAATGACCATAACTCCTAGCTCAAGATTAGTTAGGTGTGCTACAAGATACCATAGGAAATATCTTTGAATTTTCTGTCCAACGCCGTCGAGTTTGCACAATTCTGAATTTGTATGAGGGAGATATGTTCATTTGAAGTAGGGTTGTCTAGATAAGGAAAGTCAAAACTAGATTTTAGAAGGGTATGATGGTCTTTTCCATACCCAATTAATTAATTTAGTTTTTGGTAATTAAGTTGTGGTCTAAACTGGTTGGATTCAGTTTACACTTTTGAAATTTGAGTTAGTGTTTTGAGAGAAGAGAAAAGAAGAGGAGAAAGAGGAGAAGAAACAAGGAATCGTCAAGTTCTTGAAGCTAAGATCATGCATTTCACCAAGGGGTGATCCCTACGAGGTATGTGGGATCACATAGAATTGGTTTAGTTCACCCATGTGCCAATCATGATTCAATTCAGCTTAATTTTGTTCTTGAAAGAAAGGATTATGAGTTCTTGATAAAGTTTGTTTAAGTTCTTGTGGGTTCTTGTTGTTGAAGTTGTTGAGAAGTTACTTGAGTTTGATTAATGAGATTAGGTGTTGTTTTGAGTATATTCTTACATATTTTGTCTATGTAGTCAAATCTAAGTGTTTGGGAAAAGAACCAATTGAATCTAGAGGGTTTAGAGTTGAAAAATGAGCAAGAAAATTCGTCAAAAATCTGGGAAAAGGGGTGGGGCGCCGCGCCACTCAGAGCGCCCCACAAAGTTCTCTGAAACTTGGCCTCTGAGGCGGTGCGCCAGCTAGAGTACCCCAAGCCAGTGTCTGAAGTTTCAAGACGGGCACCCCACGCCACTAAGAGCACCACGGACGCCAGGTCTTCCACCTTTTCCCACTTCTTTCCGTTTGAGTTCCCTAGCAACGTACCTAAGTTTTCTAGTTGATTCATACACTCTAAGGTACGTCTAAACATTATGAAATCATCCATAAACATGAGATCATGAGCCTTGAATCCATAATTCAATTCAAAGAAAGTTAAGAGTTAAGTCAAGAGAAGTTCATAGAGTCTTCCAAAAGTCTTTTACAAATGTTTTAACTTTGTTTTAAGGCTTGAGTTTTGAGTTGAGTAAAGAGTAAGAGTAAAGTTCATTTCTTCAAAATATTATACGGGAACTAAGTATTCCCAAGAGTTGAAATGTTTTCATATTTAAACAAAAAGAGAAACACCGATTTCCAAGAGAGCTTTTAAGCTAGTTTTTGAGTAATTACATCAAATCACAGAAAGAGTTTTGTTTTTAAAACATATGAGCTGACCATATTTTGGGAGTAGTATTCAGCACCGATATGGAGATGAGTTCATAATAACTTAAGCCTCCATAAACCATGTAGCCATCGTGGGTAGAAAGGGTCATACTTTTTAGATGACACCTTAGTGGTTTTTATCATAGACTAGTGGATCCACTTAGTTGATGCATTCTATATCACGGTAAGGTATAGGACAGTTCTGGCAGCATGGGAGAGACGATGTATCATCACTTTAGCTCATAGTGATGGTTGTCAATTAGAGAAACTTCCACAGTATTATTTTACCATATATGTAATCTGAGTTGTTATTGTATTTCTTTAATACATTGAGTTGTCATCTACTCTTTTAAATGCTTTATATAAACTGCGCCGCCTTTATTGTTGTTTTACTTTGCATTTGAGTTGAGTATCCATTAGTTGAGTAAAGCTAAGGTAAGTGTTCCTTTCAGATTCCTTTCAAGCTTATATCATATTTAGTTTTCCCCTCGCATGCTCGTACATTCAATGTACATTTTATGATGCAGATACAGGTAACCAGGATCAGCATCCAGCGCCTCCTTGATCCAGTTGGGCACTCAGAGTTAGTTGATGAGCCTCCTTGCTTCCGGAGGATTCCCTTTTGTTATTTCTTTGTTAGTCAGTTGTTATGATGATCGGGGGTCTTGTCCTGACATCGCTCTTAGTGTTTAGAGGCTTCATAAACAGCTAGATATGAGTTTTTTAGTCTTGTCTTTCAGAGGTTTTGCTCTAAGACTTGAGTTGCCATTTTGGCTAATTTGAATTTTTATCCTTAAACATTCTAAGTTTATTTGAGACAGTTGTTTTGAAGCGCATTTGAATCCTTGTATTAATGCTTTAAGTCTTATGCTTTGAGTTAAGCCAGGCCAAGGGTTTGCTTGTGGCCAAAAATGGTTCTCGAGTGCCAGTCTCGCCTAGGGTGTAGGCTCGGGGTGTGACATTGTTATTGTAAGAGAACTCGCACAACGGTAGGAACTTATCCCGATGCCCTCCAAAATCAATCACACATGCCCTCAACATGTCCTCTAACACTTGGATATTCCTTTCCGATTGCCCGTCCGTCTGCGAATGAAAAGTTGTATTAAAAGTGAGTTGAGAACTCAACTCCTCATGTAACTTCCTCCAGAACTTAAAGGTAAACTGTGTACCATGGTCTGAGATGATAGAAAGGGGCACCCCGTGCAACCTCACTATCTCTTTCACATAAACCTTAGCCAATTGTTGAGCATTATAATCTATTATGATCAGAATAAAATGGGTTGACTTGGTCAATCTGTCAACCACTACCCAAATAGAATTAAACTTCCCCAAAGTCTTGGGAAGACCAACCACAAAATCCATAGCTATTCTTTCTCACCTCCATTCCGGAATTGACATTCTCTGAAGCAACCCTTTCAGCCTTTGATGCTCATATTTTACTTGTTGGTAATTTTGACACTTAGCTACAAACTCCACTATATCCTTCTTCATGCTCGGCCACCAATATATTCACTTCAAATCTCGATACATCTTGGTCACACCCGGATGGATAGAATACCGGGAACCATGAGATTCTATCACCAATTTTTGGATCAAGTAATCTACTCGAGGAACACAAATCCTTCCTTTAAAACTGAGCGCTCTTTTCGCATCAAGAGTGGTCTCTTGTGCCTTTCCCGACACTATTTTATTTTTGAGCTCCTTCAAACTGTTGGCCTTGATCTCCTCAATGAACGTGGCCCTTACTTCAATACTAGCTAACACCCCATCTTTCTCTAAGATGCCCAATTGCATGAACTTAGATTCCAAGATTTGAATTTCCTTAGACAAAGGTCGCTTGGATGCACTCAAGTAAGCTAGACTACTCATACTCACCGCCTTTCGACTTAAGGCGTCTGCCACCACATTAGCCTTGCCTGGATGATATTGTATGGTCACATCATAATCCTTGAGTAACTCCATCCACCTTCGTTGTCTCAAATTCAGATCCTTTTGAGTGAAAACATGTTGCAAGTTACGATGATCAGTAAACACCTCACACTTAACACCATACAGATAATGTCGCCTGATCTTAAGAGCAAATACTACCGCTGCTAACTCCAAATCATGTGTTGGATAATTCCTCTCATGCACCTTCAATTGTCATGATGCATAATCTATGACATTCTTATCCTGCATCAACACCGCACTCATGCCTGAATGTGAAGCATCTCAATAGACAATAAAATCTTTACCTTCCATTGGTAGTGCTAGAATAGGTGTTGTGGTCAAGAGAGTCTTGAGCTTTTGAAAGCTCTCCTCACATTTTTCAGTCCATTCAAATGGTATCTCCTTTTTGGTCATATTTGTCAAGTATGTGGCAATAGAAGCAGAGTTTTTCACAAATCGACGATAGTATCTAGCGAGCCCCACAAAACTTCTAACTTCAGTCACATAGCTAGGCCGAACCCAATTCTTAACCGTTTCAATCTTTTAGGGATCTACCATTACCCCTTCTTTTGAAACTACATTCCCTAAAAAGGCAACCGAAGTCAACCAAAATTCACACATAGAAAATTTTGCATACAACTTTTATTTCCCAAGAACACTCAGAACAATACGAAGATGGCCGGCATGCTCTTCCTTACTTCTCAAATAAACCAGAATGTTGTCAATAAACACTATCACAAACGAATCAAGAAATGATTTGAACACACCATTCATCAAACTCATGAAAGCTGCAGGCGCATTTGTCAACCCAAACGACATAACTAGAAACTCATAGTGCCCATAGTGGATCCTAAATGCCGTCTTGGGCACATCCTCAGGCCTAATCTTTAACTGATGGTAGGCAGACCTTAAATCAATCTTAGAGAAAAACTGATGCACCTTGAAAGTGGTCAAAAAGGTCATCTATTCGAGGCAATGGATACTTGTTTCGAATGGTGACCCTATTCAATTGTCGGTAATCTATGCACATCCTCATACTACCATCTTTTTTCTTAACAAACAAGACAGGAGCACCCCACGGTGAAGCACTATGACGAATAAAACCTTTATCAAGAAGTTCTTGGATTTGAGCCTTAAGCTCTCTTAATTCTGTCGGAGCCATACGATACAGGGGGATGTAAATGGGACGAGTACCAGATTCTAAATCAATGCGGAAGTCTATATCTCTATCCGGAGGAATACCAGGCAAATCAGTAGGAAATAATTCTCTAAATTCTAACACCACAGGAATAGACTCAATAGAGGGAGATTCAATCTCAACATCCCGAATATGAGCCAAATAAGCCAAACAACCCTACCCTATCGGTTTCCTAGCCCGAATGGAGGATATGATCTTAGCTAGCTTAGGCTTGTACACCCCTTCCCACTCTAATTTTTCCCTACCGGGGATCTCTAGAGTCACAGATTTCGTATTACAATTTAACACAACATAATAGGGGGACAACCAAGTCATGCCTACGATTATATCAAAGTTAGCCATATCCAAAATCACCAAATCAGCCCAAGATCGAAAACCCATAAACAAGATAGGACAAGCACGATAGACATGGGTGACTATGACAGACTCTCCAACGGGGGTAGAAACATGGATGGGGGCATCAAGTATATCACAAATAATATCAAATTCTGAGGCAAATCGCACGGACATAATAATAAGTAGACCCCGTATTAAATAACAAGTTAGTCATCCGGTCACTGATAAGAATAGTAAATGTGATCACTGCATCAGACGCCTCCACCTCGGTCTTGCCTGGAAAGGCATAACACTGAGCCTTGTCCTTATTACGGGCGACGTCCCTGCCTAGTTGCATTGTACCTCTGCCTGCGTTACCATTTCCCCTACCTTCACGGCCTCGCTGATTTCTTCCTAGCCCACCTTGTGGACGCCCTCGACCATTATTACCATTGCCTGCAGGTACTACTGCTCTAGTCTGCTACTCCGCGGAACCCATCATGTGCGGGTGGGGACAATCTCTTCTCATATGCCCAGGTTCTCCACAGTTATAACAAGTGCGATCAAAAGATGGTCTGCTGCCCACTGAAGGTGCGGCTCCCTAGCTATCTTGAATCAAATTATGAGGTGGAGTTCCCGAATAATTACATGTAAAAGCGGGCATGGCGGACTGAATTGGCCGGGCTGCAAGTGTTGGCCTACCTGAACCTCTGGAGTAGGAACCCTAAAAGTTACATGCATTCTTAGCTTTAGTAGCCAATGCCTTGGCCAGACCGTCTCGCCTCAACCCTCCCACTTTCTTCACAAAATATGTTACTTCATTAAAACTTTTCCCTGCAGAAGTAATGTGCACAGACAATACCTGTAACTCAAAATTCAGTCCCTTAACAAATAGACAGATCCTCTCTTCCTCAGTAGTCACCAATTGCATAGCATATCTAGATAAATAATGGAACTTAGCTTCATAAGCAACCACAGACATACCACCTTGATCCAAACCCATAAATTCATCCCTCTTGCGATCTCTCAAAGTTCGGGGTAAATACTTTTCCAAGAACAAAGCATGAAACGGGTCCAAGTGATTGGGGGTAAAGTTAAAGATTTGCACTCCACATAAGCTCTCCACCACTGCTTAGCCTCACCTTGAAGTTGAAAAGTCACAAACTCTACTCTATGGTGATGGAGAATTCCCAACTTATGAAACCTCTCATAGTAATCTAGGATGAACTCATAGGCATCCTCACTCTCAGAACCATGGAACACAGGCGGTTTCACCTTCCAGAACTTAGTTAACATCTCATGCTCATTGCCAGTCATAATAGGACCCAACAAAGGACGGAAGAAAGAATCAGTATGTGCAGTTCCACCCACCTTGGGTACAGTGATATCAATAGGAGGATTGGCGGGATCTTGAGTTGCTTGAACACAAGGAAGCACTCCAGGACCAACCAATCCTTTATGGAACAACATAATATGTTGTGCTAACACCGGTCTAAGGGAGGAATACATGTAGTCTCGGCCTGCACCTTTTTCTCTTGTCCAATATCCTCATCGTTCTCAACCTTCAACATTCTCCTCTTACTCTTCATGCTGTGCAGGAGGATTCTCATTTCTGGGAGCATTCTCGACCGGAGCTCCATCCCTAATAGGTACTACCTTTCCTCTGCCTCTGCCCCTACCTTGACCGTGACCTCTTGCTACGATTTCCACATCTGGCGCATTGATGGGAGCTACGGGCCTAACGACGTTAAACCTAGTGTTAACCATTTGCGGATAGAAGAATGAAGGAGATTAGATACCAATTTGAATCACCAGATACCAATTGGAACCAAGTTATAGCACAAAAGGAGACAAGAGAAAATAGAGATTTTCCTAAAGTCTTGTAGCCTCTCGAAGAAAAGTACAAACATCTCCATACCGTTCCGCAAGACTCTACTAGAATCTTTTGGTACATCGAGATCAACAGACCTAGGGATCTGATACCAACTTTTGTCACGACCCAGACCATCGTGATTGGCACCCACACTAACCCTCTGGTGGGGGAACCATTACTACAACCAAAACTAAACAACTCAACCAAAAACTAAGGCATTTAAACATACGGAAGAAGGTTTAAATGTCTAAGAAAACGAAAAATTGGGAGTTCCCATAAATTCCAACAAAAGTCTAACCGCCAAATGCGGAAATGATGCCTAGAACCTTAAAGTCAATGTACCAAAACTCTAACAAGTATCATAAGTCTAAAGGAAATGGGTTCAACCCAATTAAACATAAGAAAAATTAAAGTACTAATCTAAGTCCGAAGAGGTGGACATAAACGAAAAGAGAACTCATGGCAGCCCGAAAGAACTGGCTCACCCTTGAATTCGAGTCGATCACTGGTCCTCTAAACGAGGTCTGTCAATAGCCTCCTGAAGATGCCTTGTACTCAACAAAGAAAGAGCAAGTGCAGTATCAGTACACAACCACAGTGTACTGGTAGGATCACGCGGATATCCCACTAAGTGAACATATATAAGTCATTACCACAATAATAATAAATATGCATACACCGAACATATACAATATCAATTTCAACTAACGAACAACGTACAATTTCATAATCTCATGATATACAAATATGACAAGTTATTGGTTCTCTCACGGAACCAAAACCCAAATTGTTAGTGTACCGGTTCATGTACTCAGTCCAAGTTACTGTGCCGGACGTGACACCCGATCCCATATATGCACCGGAATGTGGCACTCGATTCAAGTTAGTGTGTTAAATGTAACACCTGATCCATTCAGCAAGCCACAATCACAATTACAATGTACATTCTCATAATCATACAATAAAGTCATTATTCATGGCATACAATTATTCAATTATCCTCATTTACGATTAGTGTGATCAATAATGTAACATTCTCATACATACATGCATTATAATGGAGAAATTACAAATATATATCACACCAACATGAAATCACAACAATCACCTACCTCAAACAAAGCTTGAATCCTATTAAGAAACTTGATTCTTCCCTTTTCAGATTATTTTCGCTTGCTCTAGGTCTACAAACAAACAATTCAATACGGGGATCAATAATTAATGTCTAATTTCCTTGGATTATTACAAACCCAAGACCCAAATTATGGTCCTAAGGTGCATCTAGGATTTTTCCCACCATCCAAATCCATTCAAGACCCTCCCCCAACGATGTACAATCAATATCTTACATTCTACGGATCGAAAAATGGAATTGAGGAGCAAAAACCTAACCTTTAGCATCAAAATTCATGGAAAACTATCAAGAAGTCGTCTAGGGTCGTCTCCTAGTTCTCAAAAACGAAACTTGCAGAATAGTGGCATTTTTGGGGTTTATTTCTGACTTAATTCGCGACTGAGAAACTACGGCGGGCCCCATCCCGCCACAGCAGCCCCTCCCTGGGGGGAATAATTCTGCAACAACGGCTTGCACGGAAATAGTGATTCAATTCAAGAGTTCCAAACCACAATTTCACAACACACCTTTATCCCATGACACTCATAAAATATCCATTCGCGCTAAGATCAGTTTCGGGAGTTCTACTCACCCGAATTTGATTCTGTAAGTCGTACGGATTCCTTAACATCTTAGTTATCTACTTATGCAATTAAATTCCTTATTAAATGACCCAGTCGTTACAAGATTTCCTTAGACTCACATGACCCCGATTTCATCCAATTCTGGACTAGGCTAGGAAATCCCAAGTTACTACGAAAAAGTTTTCATGCCCAAAAAATTTCCCCGTTGGATTTTCTATAACGACGGGAATAGGTCGTTACAAATTTCCTAAGAAACGTGTAAGAAAAGTAGATAAATAAAATATTTATTAAATTTCACCTAGCTTGAATTTCAGGAATAAAAAATATCGTATAAATTGACAGAAAGAGTATATATTTATGTAGGTGTTTATGAATATTTTTCATACTTTCCATGAATAAAATTATTGAAGTGTGGAAGTGCAAAATTTGAAACAATGGTCGAAAAAGAAATCAAATAAAGAAATGAAAAGTAAGAGAGAGGGAGGGAGAAAACGTCATAAAGGAAGAGAGAGAAAAAGGAGTTTGGGCCATTTTTTGAAATGGGACTATCCACTTGTCAAAGAATAAATTGAGGCTCATACAAGTTTTGTCTACCACATCATATTTGTGCCTCATTCATAATAAATTTTTTCAAGATAACCATTTCCTTCACCCCAAAAATATGTCGGATCTTGCACGAAGATTGTCGGATGAACGTCTATCAGCCGCCTCCCTCACCTCCACATATGTTTCCCTTTTTTTCAAGCTGCACCAATTCAATTTGTAAGTATTGGGTCGTGGGTCGCCCATGTGGACCGACCCGACCCAATCTATTTTATGCCCTATTCAATTAAGTAATTAATTAATTAATTATATGGATAATTCCTTTTGAAATGATAAGGAAGAATAGTTACATTGTAATTGTCCAACCTCTCCTTAAAAGACTCCTAGTGAGAGTAACTTTGGAGGAACGTGCAACGTGAAAAAAGTGGAGAGGAAACGTGAGAAATAGAGAAAAAGAAAAACTAGAGATCAGGTAAGAAACAGAGAAGTGAGTTTCTTAGAAAAATCAATCAACACTCAAAGAAGACTTTTAGTTTGTGAACAAAGACCGATCTTTGTTTCTTTGAGATTCAAAGAGTGATCTGGAGCAATTTCTTTCGACAACAAAATCAACAACAAATATTTATGCTGCAAGTTACAAGGTACACATCTTGTTGTTGTTTTTACTTTAAAATTCTCTCATTGGTATCAAAGTCATTCGTTAATTGATCCCATTATGCGCTGCTTCCTTGTTGTATTCACTGTGTAAATTGAAAATAAATTATTTTTTTAAATCAGTGAATAGAAAAATTGGAAGAAATTAAGATTTTTTAGGACGTTTGAATGTAGATTAATCATATGGTAAATAGGATTCAAAATCATATTTGATTCTGACTCATATTGTAGATAGAATTCCTTTTTCCTACTAAGAAAGAAATTCTGTTTTTTTTTAAATCTGCTTCTGTTTGTAGCAGTCTGAAAAATGGTTGTACAGTTATTTTGGTCGAAAATTGTTTTTTCATGATCTGCTCGTTTTTAGCTTTCCGAAAACATATTATAATGAAAAAATTGATTTAAAACGGGTGAGATACGAATTGTTGAAAGTTGGCTGTATTTTTTACTGTTTTCTGAAAAAACTGTTTCTTTCTGTAGCGATCTGGAAATTGGGTGTACAGGTTTTTGGTTTGAAACTTATTTTTTCATGATCTTCTCGTTTGTAGCTTTCCGAAAATATATTATAATAGGAAAACAGACTTAAAACGAATGAGATATGAATTTTTTAATTTGGGCTGGAAAAAAAAACGTTTTTTTAAGAATTTTTTTTGGAATGAGATTTGTGTCCTATTTAGGATTATATTTTTTGGAAAAAGAATATGTGTCCTGTTTAGGATCTTATTGGTCTTGTTTATTCGTTTAGTCTTTATGTTCCTTAAACAGTTGCTTGCCTTTTATGAGAAATTTGTGACATATGTTGTCTCATTAAATGGTATTAACCATATTTCCGGTTTGTTCCCATTTCATATATGGTTGAATGAGAACATGCTCAAATTACACCAAGTGGGAGTTCTCAAAGTCGAGCAAAAGGACGAGGTAGAAGAGCAACCCGCCGTAAGACATGTTTTCGAGGGCGAGAAATCATACGGATTGGTGTCCCAAAGGAGACACAAAATATGTTAAGGAATTAAAGGACCATTCGAAGGAAAAGAGAAAAAGATCTAAGAGAGTTTAGGTCTTTGAAGATGGATCTTCTTGACTGTTTAATAAACTTCCTCAAAATCTTTGTCATGAAATTTGAAAAGCTTAATGAAAGTGACATTCAAGTTACAGAGAGGAAAGGATAAGATGTTTTGTGTCATTCCTTGCCAGAATACTGGAAGAATGAACTGAATGAAATTAGTATCGAAATGGGGGATAATGAAAAATTATGGGTGTACACGGTAAAAATAGGAGTTAAGTGGGTAAAACTTCACCACATACTTCCTTTTTAGTATTGTTTTTTTTATATAAACTTTGTAGTGAACATCTTTGATTGCGCTTTAATATGAATATTTGAGTTTTATCCTCTTTTGTTTTGGATAAGTGGATTATTATTCTATTGCACAATGTCATATGGTGTTTGATTATCAGACATGCAAATCCGTGTGATTATAGTCTAAAATAAATTAGTGTACACATTGAGAAGTTAGTTTCAAATTTTGGTTAAATATTTAATTCGTAGATGATAAATGGATGCTTACGTGTCTTTTCGATATTACATTTAAATATCAAACCTTTATGAGAATTGATTTGCTTGAATTTGTATGTCACATGCATAATTGATTAAAAAATCTTGCTTGATTATATCTCATAACATATATGGCATCAAAAAGTATCAATGCTGACTTAAACAAAGGTGAAAAACTTAACGGTGACAATTACGACATGTGAAATCGTAAAATATGGTATGTGCTGGAAGAGCAAAATGCTCTGAAAGGTATAAACCATGTTTTGAATCAACCAAAAGAGGGTAATACTGCACAACACAGAAGGGATCTTGAAGCTTACAAAGCTCGGAAAAAATCTAATTCCACCGCATGTGGAATAATAGTTAGTTCTGTGGTTGATGACCTCATACATGAATGTGAGGAATTCCTAACTGCTCATGCTATGTGGGCACATCTGCGAGGAACATATGGGGGTACGTCTGTAACCCGTCTCCGACCGTTGATTATCAAATTTGACACTTACAAAAAATGTCATGATCAGAATATTAAACAACACCTTAGGGTGATATAAAACATGATAGCTCAACTCAAGAGTGTTGGCCATCTTCTTTCAGATGAGCAACAAGTTCATGCAGTGATTCAGTTTCTTCCCAATAATTGGGAACACTTAAAGGTTAACTTGACCCATAATGACAGCATCAAAACTTTTTCTGATGTTGCATGCCATGTTGAACTTGAAGATGAGTGCCTTGGTGCTACTAAAGCTGCTTCTAGTGCCTTTGTGGCAGAGTCACGTGGTACAAAATCTTCAGGCTTCAAGCGCCAAAAAAAATGGAAAAGAAATGGGAAAGACGAAGAGACTGGAGAAGGACCCTGTAAGAAAAAGAATAAGTCGTTCCAAGAAAGGAAAATGGTTTTTCAAGAAGAGAGACGAGCAAAATGAAGTGCTACAATTTCCAAATGTTGGGGCATTTCGCTCGTGAATGCACTGAGCCGAAAAAGGTAGCATTTCTAGATACATCTCAAAGTGCAACATATATTTCTAGAACTTCTATACTAACTGAATCTTATCCTATGTGAATTGTAGACTCAGGATCCACCGACCACGTGAGTCGAGATCGAGAAACGTTTGTGGAGTTTCATCAAAATCCAGGTGGATCTACGTAGGAAATAATGCGAAACTCGAAGTCAAAGGGATAGGCACTTGCAAAGTAGACTTGCATGGTGGTCGTTCGTTGATGTTGCATGATGTCCTATATACTACACCAGAGATTCGACGAAACTTAGTATATGTGTCTGTTTTTTTAGACGTTGGTTTTGATTTGTTTTTTAGTCGTAGTGGTGTTAGAATAACACTAGTTAATGTTTTATATGGTTTTGGACTACGTTATGATCGTTTTATCATTTTAGATTGTAATCCTTCAACTTATGACTATTATGTTGACCGTTGTGTAATGGCGTGTTATTCAAGTAACAATGATATTGATATTATTATATGGCATGCAAGATTAGGTCACATAGGGCAAGATCAAATGGATAGGTTGGCAAAACAAGGCCATTTAGGTTCTTTCACCAAAATTGAAATGTCAACTTGTAAGAATTGTCTAGCTGAAAAGATTACGCGTAAACCATTTGGGAAGGCTAAAAGAGTCGAGTTCCCGCTTCAATTAATTCATTCTGATATTTGTGGTCAAATGAATGTGAAGGCAAGGTCTGGTGCTACATACTTCATTACATTTATTGATGATTTCACGCGTTTTGGTTATGTCTATTTAATTTCTCATAAATTTGAAGCACTTAAGTGCTTTAAAAGATATATGAATGAAGTTGAAAATCAATTAGATAAAAGCATAAAGGCTTTAAGAATTGATCGATGACGTGATTTTTTGTCAAAACAATTTGAAGAATTATGTGCTGAAGAGGGTATCATCAGACAATTAACTACTCCTTATACACCTCAACAAAATAGTGTAGCTGAAAGAAGGAATAGAACATTATTGGATATGACAAGATCAATGATGGCGCAGGCAAATTTGTCTATCTCTTTCTGGGGAGATGCATTATTGACTGCGGCTTACATATTGAACAAAGTGCCTTCTAAATCAGTTTCTTCCACTCCTTATGAATTTTGGACTGGTTACAAAATAAACCTGAATGATCTACGACCGTAGGGTTGTGCAGCATATATTAAAGATCGTTTTACTGAGTTTGGTAAACTAAGTCTAAAAGGAAAGAAATGTATCTTTATTAGGTACTATGATTGCTCTAAAGGATATGTGTTCATCGATGAACTGGAGAATGGAAGTATTACTGAAATTGTATCACGAGATGTCAGATTTTATGAAAATGATTTTTCCAAAAGGGTGAAATAGATGAAGTTGAGCCTCTCTACGAAATGTTGAATTCAGAAGATCAAGTAATGTTGTAAGACATACTTGATAATTCAATGGATCATGAAATGATTCCTGGTCCAAGTGGGAGTTATGAATCCCAAAATCCTGTAGAAGAATCTGAACTTCAAATATGTAAGAGTACAAAAAAAGGGGTACCTAAACGATCTTATGAGATTGAGGATTATATTTTCTTGGTATCTCCTACAGAATTGGATGAACCTAATTATGTAATTGAGGCCTTATCAAGCCTTGAAATTGATGAATGGTTAAAAATGATGAAAAAAGAATTAAAGTCCATGAAAACCAACAAAGTCTGGGATCTAGTTGACCTTCCCAAGGAACGTAAAGCTATTAGGAATAAATGGATTCTCAAAGTTAAACACAAATTGGATTGGTCAATAGAAAGACACAAAGCACGATTGGTGGCAAAAGGTTTTACTGAAGAAGTTGGAATAGACTATTGATGTGAGGTCAAACTACATATTTTTAATCATTATTTGCCTCACATTTAGTATTTATATTTGTCCTTTTTGAGCATTAATTTGATGGATTGTACTAAATTGTGTATTTTATTTGTAGGATTAAATTGGTGGAAAATTGGAGAAGTTTGGAGCTAAAACGAATTAAAGATTGAAGGTTCAAGAAGGAAATCAAGCAGACAGCTTAATGGATTAAATTTAATAAAATAATATATTTGTATATATGGGAAAGAACAGCGAAAATTTGCAATTCAAATTTCCATCCACTGCCACGTGGCAAGTATTGAAGACATCAATATTTGGAGGCGGCGGCGTGTTTCGGAAAAAAAACGGAAAACCCAATTTAATTGGGTTTTGATTTCCTAATTTAAGGTGGACTCAATTATTTTATTTAGGGTTTTTATATCTATAAATAGGGCATGAAAAGTTATTATGGGAGTCAAGAACCAAGATACAAGACACAATATAAATTTTCTTCTAGCTTAGGAACTTTGGAAGAGCCGCCGTGGAGGCCGGAGAATTGTGGTTTATTCTTTCTTCTCCTTTATTATTTTATTTGTATTCATGATTAATAAAAGATAGTTTAGCTATTGTTCTTAACTTTTTATGATTAACACAAACATATTTATTTTAATAAATTTTGATTGTGTTTTGGAGATAATGAGTAGCTAACTTTCATAACTAGGGTTGTGGGAACCATAACCGATTAACAAAGTATGAATAATAACTAAGTAATTCTTGAATAGTGTTTTGCATGCATTGATAATTCTTTCGTTTAGAAGTCTTTTTAACGGTGCGCAACGTTAGAACTCGCCTTGTTGCTACTTGCCGGACCAAGGAGGTAATCA